>PVJS01008493.1:0-52928 GCA_004027185.1 Glis glis
ATCCCCGGTACCGCAAAAAAAAAAAAAAGAAGGCTGGACATGTAGACCAGTGGTAGAGTATTTGCGTAGCATGTGCAAGATCCTGGCTTTAATCTCTAGTACCACAAAAATAAATAAATGAGCAAACAAACAAATAAATAAAATAGCCAGGCACAGTGGCACATGTCTATAATCCCAGTACTTCACAGGCTGAGACAGTAGGATCTCAGATTCAAGACCTGCGTGGGTGTAACTCAGTGGTAGAACACCCACCAACACCACCCCCTGCCCCAGCTGGGCTCAATCCGTAGTGCCACAAAACAAAACAAGACAAATTTAAGTGAAATAATAAAAAGCAAAAGAATTTTCAAACACCCTCTCTGCCTAGGGCCACATTTCATGAGTCGGTAACTGGCAGTTTCAGCCTTTTGTAAATCCAGCTCTCTCCTCCCTCTCTTTGTGAGTCAGCTGGGGCCCCTCCTTGGGGACCCTGCACAATGTCTGTTCCAGCTGTGGCCTCTCTTCCAGCCATAACACTGCAGTCAGACCACTGTCTGGATCCGGGGATCCCCGTCAATGGGCAGCGTCACGGGAATGACTTCTACGTGGGTGCACTGGTGACATTCAGCTGCGACTCGGGCTACACATTAAGCGACGGGGAGCCCCTGGAGTGTGAGCCCAACTTCCAGTGGAGCCGCGCCCTGCCCAGCTGCGAGGGTGAGGCACACCAGAAGGGGGCGCTAAAGGAGAGATTCCTTTCCTGCCCTGAAAACCCAGGAGCCTGAAGGGCCACTGACTCCCTCACCCCATCACGGAGGGTTGGGGTTTTGAGAGGAAGTGGGACGTGGGTTCCAAGAGGATGGTGGGGGGAGCTCCCTAAGCCGCTCTGGTCTCTCATGCCCCCTTCCCTCCTGCAGCTCTCTGTGGCGGCTTCATCCAAGGCTCCAGCGGGACCATCTTGTCACCAGGGTTCCCTGACTTCTACCCCAACAACTTGAACTGCACCTGGATTATCGAGACATCACATGGCAAGGGTGAGTGTTGAGGCCCATGGCAGATACTGGGAAGTGACCCGAGGTCAGTGCCCTCAGTTCCCAGGTCACAGCAACCTCAATGGGGATTTGCCTGTACACTGACATGTAAGTTAATTCTGAATATTTTTCACCAGCAAGAAAGCTTCCAGAACCTTCTCATATTTTTGAATCACAGAGCTCATTAAACATTGCTAAAAATTGAAAGTCTCCATGCTCAAAGAGATCCTATTGGTAACCAGTCATTGAATCCCACTTGGTACAGGAATCCTCTCTAAATCACATCCCACAGGACGGCGGCACACCCTCTACCTAAACACCTCACTGGTGAATCGGTAACTGGCAATTCATTCCACAAATGATCACCGACGATCATTTTGTTGTGTGTGTGGTACTGGGTATTGAACCCAGGGGCATTCTATCTCCGAGCTACACCCCAGCCCTTTTTTTAGTTTTTTATCTTGAAACGTGTCTTGCCACATTGCTGAGGGTCTCACAAAGTTTCTGAGGCTGGCCTCGAACCTGCAGTCCTCCTGTGTCAGCCTCCCAAGTACTGGGATTACAGGCGTGTATCACCACACCCAGTGAACTATCATTCCTGATAGATGTGTTCCCTCCTAATATCTATTAGGTGTCTCTGAAACCTTTATCCCACTACTGTGTCCTGAAGGACACTTCTGCTCCCTGCCTCTCATGTCCACCCTTTAGATTCTGAACACAGCGATTCCCCTGTTGCATAACTCAACTCTTCCGGTGACATCACATTCCTCACCGGCCTGCACTGCTGCCTCAGCTCCCCTAGCATAATGGTCTTTGAGAGTCCAACTTCAAAGTAAGGGTGCTGGTGATAAATAAGAAATTCGTTAATAAGCTCTTTCATCCAACAAATATTCATGAAATGCCACTGGGGCTGGAGATGGAAGGAATCAAACAGATACAGAAGCATATCCCAGAGTGCATGGAGTCGTGGTTCCTACTCCTCTGCCGTCGGGCATGTGCATCAGGAAATGCTGAGGCCCCGCCCTAAAGGTTTTGATTTTCTACACTGGGGGTATAAACAGGCATATACATTTGAGAACACTTTGTCAATAATTCTGAGGCATGCCTTTAATTAAGAACCTCTGATCTAGAAGAACTAGCATGTAGAAGAGCCCAGGGGAAAAAAAACTGAAATGGAAGAATAACCCTCCCAGATATTAAAATGTTGTTATGGACTAAGTAATGTTAACGGTGTGGGGTGAGTACAGGAGTGGACATCCATTTCAGTGGGGACATCAAGGTCCAGGAATGGATTCTTTGTGTGCATGTGTGTGTGTCTTTGTGTGTGTGTGTTTGTGTCCACATGAGAGAGAGACAAACTTTGTAATTAAAGTGTCATTGCAGATCCATTGAAGAAAGGATGGGTTATTTAATAAGTGGTGTTAAAACAGTGGGTTTAACCATTTGGGGAAAAATATTTTTTTAACCCAATCCATACCTCATACATTTAGCCACATAAATTCCAACACTAGAAATCATGGATATCTAACCTTAGCTAGGAATACACCTTCAAGAGTAACACTAAAAGCAGAATCCATAAAGGCAAAGGCTATTAGATTCAATTAAATGAAACTCTGATAGGATTTATGTTTTTTTAAAAAGCTCCATAAAATGCAAACTCAAGTAATAAATAGACAGAAATATTTGCTATATATATATATATAATTGACTAAGGATTACCAACCTGATGCCTAAAGAGCTCTTAAAAATCTCTAAGAGAAATGGGCCTGGCCCACCAGCCTGCAAAATGAGCAAGGCTATCAACTAACACTTCGTAATTGAGGAAATACAAATTGAAAAGCATCCACCCCATCAATAATGAAAGGAAAGCAATTTCAGCCAGTAACGAAATGCTATTTCCCTTTCCAAATAATCAGAGGAAATCATAACATGGGGGGAGTATGGGCTTTTACCTGCTGACCTGGTATGAAATGGAAAGGACTTTCCAGAGGGTCATTTGGTGATGGGACTCAAAGGCCTTCAAAATATACATGTCTAGCCAGGCGTGTGGTGGCACAGGCCTGTAATCCCAGTACTTGGGAAGCTGAGACAGGAGGATTGTAGGTTCGAAGTCAGCCTCAGCTACTTAGCAAGACCCTCAGCATCTTAACAAGACCCTGTTTCAAAATAAAAAGGTATTGGGGTGTAGCTCAAGGGTAGGGCACCCCTCGGTTCAATCCCCAGTACCAAATAATAATAATAATAATAATAATAATAATAATAAAACCAAAAAATATGCATGCCTTTGGACCTAGCAGTTCCACTAAATGGAATATACCTGATGAATTTAAGTAAAATGGTACATCAAGGTGTAGCAACAAAGATGTCCCCTAAGACATTTATTATACTGAAAAATTAAGAACTATTCAAATGTCCATAAGTAAGAAAATGTGACATAGACGTATGGTATAGCCTTAGAATGAGATGCTAGGCAGCTACGGAAAGGAATATTGGGAAACAGTATTTATAGACCTACAGATGTGGTTGCAATAAATCAATAAGTAACTAAGTTTGCCAACAGAATGCTTCATTTTATCAAGCATAAACAAGAATATTTGCATAGAAAATAGTCTGAAAAGATCTACCCCGAGATGATAATACTAGTTACCTCTTATTCTTACCTTTTGCTTTTTTTTCTAATTCTGAGCAATAAATATATATTACATGTAAAAAATACTATTTGTACCAAAAAAGAAAAATTTAAGAAAAGTCATTTTTAGTCCCACCACATGTACTTAAGTGCTTCAATTTGGCCTTGACTAGGCCTGCCTTGGCCAGGGCTCAGATAGCCTGGAGCTACTCAGGGCAAGGTAGGACCCTCCAAGAGGTACAAGGAGTCCCCCAGGATCCCTAGAGGAACAACCCCTGTGGGCATCTGTGAACATAAAGGTGTAAGTTTCTCTCTGAGTCTCTGTGTGTATCTTCCTAGAGGCCAGTGCAGCTCATCAACCATTTAACAAAAGCTTACTCAATACCTGGACTTAGAAGGCTATGGTCTAGTGCTAAAGACAGACAGCCTAAGCCCAGACCTTGGTGTAGCAGTGTCAATGTGTGTAGAGCAGGCATCCAGAGCCCAGCCCAGGGGTTAGGCAGGTGTCATGGAGTTGAAGCATGCCCTTGTCTTCACGGATGAACAGGAATTAGCCAGGATGAAAGGGGCTCAGGCAGAGAATCAAGGAGAGGTCAAGGATGAAGGACCAGATCGCTTGCTCCTTACCTGACCTGTAGCATAGAGCCCTGAAGTGCAAAATAGTGAGCAGGGCCTTGCAGCCCTACCTTACCTTTCTCAGCCTCATGCTGAGCCCTCTAAACTGAGTTCTACCTACAGAGACCTTTGTCTGCCAGGCTCCCTTTCTCCTCTGGAGCTGTGTACATTTGTATGACTTCTTCTCTTTGGAGATCTTCTCCCCAAGGGAGGGAAATGGTGGAAATTCCATTTGTTCTTGCTTGGTGAGCTCTTCATCCTTCCAAACTCACCTTCTCTCATGAACCTTCCTTGATCCCCTCTCCCCAACCCTGTGTATAGGCTGCTCCCACAGCATCTCGTATCTCCTGTTGTGGTTTGGATTCCGAATGTCCCCAAAGTCTCATGTGTTGAAGGCTTGGTCCCAGTGCAGCAAGGTTCAGGGGTCAGGCTTTGGGGAAGTGATTGGACCTCTTCGGTGGGTTAATCCATCCATAGCTGAATGCACTACTAGGAGGTGGTAGAAACCATAGGCAGGTGGGGCATGCTGGGAGGAAGTAGGTCACTGGGCATGTGCCCTTAGGGACTCTATCTTGTCCCTGGATGGTTCTCTCTCTATCTCTATCTCCTTCCTAGCACCTTTTCTCCTCCATACCCTTCTGCCATAATGTTATCTCACCTCAAGCCCAAAGCAATGGAGCCAGCCTACCATGGACTGAAGCCTTTGAAACCATGAGCCCAAATAAGTCCTTCCTCCTCTAAATTGTTCTTGTCAAGTATTTAGGTCACAGGCACACCTCCCAACCCCAGACTTCACCCTGCTGTATGGAACTTGCATTTTCATTGTCTGCCTCCCTGACAGACTCTGAACTCTTTGAAAGACAGTCTCTGTTTCCTACAGATTCCCCAGATCCTGGCTCTATGCCTGGTGCACAAAAAACTCCAGAAGTATTTGGAGACATGAACTGAATTGAGCTGAGCCCAGACCCTTCTTGGGCTCTGCTCGTAAGGGTATGTCAAGTTAACAGACCACTAGGCTGCTGACTCAGATAGTTCCTGATCAGACAGAGGCCCAGCTGGAGAAATTCTAAACTCTATGAAATTCCAAATTGCCCAGTCTACCACATACCCAGGGAAGGGGAAATTCAGGAGTCCAGAGAATGCACCTTTGCAGGAACCCCAGGACTGCCGTCACTTAACCCAGGATGCCACCTAGGGATCAGAGGAACTGAGCAGAGAACACCTGCTGGTGCACACCTGCTGCGTCAGCGCGTTGCATATGCTAACCCAGGTGTGCCTTGTTCCTAGCACTAAATGCCACCTGTGAAGGAGATGCTATCCGTGTACTACATCGAGGAAAGCACAGGGGTGTCACACAGCTTTGGCCACAGCCTTTGGGCTGGTAGGCGGGCACTCACTTCCTGCCTTTCCTGCTCCAGGGCGGTGCTGGTGTCATTCCTGCTATTCTGCAAGGCTCACTCCAGTGCCAGCATCTGCCACACCAAATCTGGATTCAAACTCCAACATGAGCCCTCTCTGTCTCTGAGACAATGTCTTCATTTTCTCACCATCGCCAAAAAAGCCCCAGGCATTCAGCACAGCTGGGAAACCCAAGGGCTTCATCTCAGTTGTTTGTTCATCCTTAGAATCCCAGACAAATGCTTACTCCTCGGGAGCAGCCGTATTTGCATGCTAAAAGAATAAAGTGCAAAACACCGTGCTTAATCAACTGGTTCCACCTGTTACTGTGTCTGACCAGCTCTCTGCCCAACCTCATGTTCCAGTTGGGGGGCATACATTCCCCCAAGATCTCTGGAATGAGAAGAGTTATCTGCACACGTGTTGGTGTGTTAGGAGTAAAGCATACATGCAGGCACACATGTCCACATGTCTCCTGTCGCTCCTCTCATGTGAAGCTCTCCTAGCCCTCAAGGCATAGCTCCCCGCCCTCCCTCATGTCCCACTCTGGAGCCCCACTATCAATGCATCTGTCTCTTCCACTACACTGGAAGATCTTTCTTGGCACTAAGCACTAAAACCGGCACTTGATAGGTGCTTAGGATCTGTATCCCTGAACAAATAGATACATGGGTGCATCTCAGTGGCCTGGACACAGGTTATTTGCAAATCACAACCCTAGTCCCACCACTTTGACTGGGTTCTGTCTCCTCAAACCCTAAAATTAAAAGCCCCAAATACTCCAAAATCACCAGCTCCTATTAACACAAAGACAAGAATATGGAAACTTTTTGAATGTTTTAGTATTATGGGCTTGGATCCACCATCACTTATCAAAACTGCTCTTGAATTCTCTTTGCTGTCTCCCCCTCCACTCCCCCTTCTCCCTGTCTCCTACCTCATGTCACTTCTCCCCAGTCTTCCGTTTCCCCTTCCCTGGCTCTCTGTCAACTCCCCTTGGCCTGTTAGTCCAGGCTTGCAGCTTCAAATATCACCTCTGCTGGTGACTCCCAGATCTACCCCTGTAATCCCCTTAACCCTGAACTTCCAGATCTATCCTTCCAGCTGCCCACCAGATATCACTGTTTGGATGCTGAAAAGGCCAGTGCTCAAAGCTGAATCCATTACCCTTCTATGACCTGTTCCTATTGCCACCATTCACCAGGTCAAGATGCCCCGGCAGCCTCTCCATTCTCCTTTGCATCGGCACTGCTCCAGACTGTCTGCCTTCCTGTCTGACATCTCAGATCCCTCCCCAGCCCTTGCCCTTTCTGACAATCCACATCCTCCCTGCTCCAGCTCATAGCAGTCATCATTCTAACTGATCTCCCTGCCTCCTGTCCCTCCACATGGTCCTCCTCATGGCCACCGTCTTGGTAGAGCTGAAATCTGAACCACTCTAGATGGAATGGCTTCTTATTGCCTCCAGAAAAATGTCAGGTCTGGCCCCAGCCTGCTTTCCAGCCTCAATCCCTGGTATTGCCACTGAGCATATCCAACCGCACCGTGCTGTTCGCAGAGCCCTGGCATGGACAGCACCTCTGTCCCTTGACGCAGGCAGGTCCCCTATCTAGGACACTCTTTCTGATCTTCTCCAGTTAATAACTGTCCATGTTCTTTTTCTTTTTCTTTTCTTCTTTTTATTTACATTTCTATAAAAATTTTTATTTTATTCTAGAAAAAGAGAAAAGGGTTCACAACATACTATAGCAGGTACCAACTCCCTGATGGGAATGAGGAGAGAGGCCTGCCAATCCAAACTTTCTAGGCCCCAGGGAGGGCATGTTTCTGCTCTGGGCACTAATGGGGGCACTGGCTGCCCCCGCCAGTGAATCAAGGCCAGCAAGTTGTCTCCTAGAACTCTAGCATGCCAGGACAAGTGCTGTGTTAGGATGCCAACTGTGGATCTTCTTAAGACCCAAATCAAGCATCCACTTGCTTCAGGTGTCCTACATTCCCCTCTTCCTGATACAAACTGCTATCTTTGCTGCCCCCTGGCATACTGATCCACATTCATTATGGCATCCGTCACCCTGTATTGTAGCCATCTGATTAATGTCTTGTACCTCCCCTTACACCTGACCCTGGATCCTACACAGATATGTGTTAAGTGAATAGCTAGCAAACATTCTCATAGCCCTAGCCTTAACTCTCCCTTTCAAATATTTACAACCATGAAGAGGTGTCCGTCTCCCCGTCTGGATCATTGGGTAATGGCAAGTTGGGGTTCATTCATTCCAGTTCACTTATTTGATCAACGCATGCTCGAAGCTATACACACTGCTGTGTGTTTGTGTATGGGAAAGGTTTGTGCAGATTCCCCCCTGCAGCTGGGCTACCTCAGCCACCTCCCCGCCACCAACATGACCTTCCTGGTGTCTCTGCAGGTGTCTTCTTTACTTTCCACACCTTCCACCTGGAGAGTGGCCATGACTACCTCCTCCTCACCGAGAACGGCAGCTTCACGCAGCCCCTGAGGCAGCTGACTGGCTCACGGCTGCCCGCTCCCATCAGCGCCGGACTGTATGGCAACTTCACTGCGCAGGTCCGCTTCATTTCCGATTTCTCCATGTCGTACGAAGGATTCAACATCACCTTCTCAGGTAAAGAGCGTGAGGGTCCCTGGGGAGAGGAGACTGCCCAGTCATTCTCTCTCTCCCTCTGCCACAAGTGTCTGATCTTGCTAGCAGATGCATATGAATCACTCTCCCATCTCTGAGAGAATGACCTCAATGCTGCAGCCAGATTTGGAGGTTAGACCCAAGGAAGAACTTCCCTAGAATGGCCTTGGGAGGAGTCAGCAAGTTCCTTGGGAAATCTCTCTCTTGGATCCAGAATTTGCTCTGAACATGGCCTACCCAGCTGGTTGAACTAGAGGATTCACAAATGTCCCTTCCTGCCCTAGCAATGCCAAATTCTCCTCCTGATTCCACTTCCACTATTTCACAACCCCCGCAATTAAAAAGCGAAGAAGAAAGGGTTTAAAATTAACATATTGGAGTGTTTTAGTCTCATTTGGGATCTTCTTCATCAATGCTAATTTTGTAGTAATAGATATTTATCTCTGTATTTAGGAATCCTGAAAAGAGAGCTTTCATTTGGCATTCAGGGAGAAGAGAACTCTTCACTCCTCTAGCACCATCTCCCCCACCATGCTTGTCCCAAGGTGCCCCAGGGCCTCCCCCACCACCACCACCATCAGTAGGAGCCAGGATGCCAGATGGATTCCTCCTCGGATGGGCACGAGGTGTCAGCCTCTAAGAACCAGGACAAGGCCCAGCTTAGCCCCCCACTGGGCCTCCATGCCATGTGCCACCGGCCACGTGCCAGAGGCCTGGCCAATGGGACATACCCAGACAGTGTACCTCGGTCCACTCGAGAGAGCTGCTTCTCTCTACCACACAGAGTCCTGGAAGACTGAGTCGCAGAAGAGAGGTGGCCTAGAGGACAAAGGGAGAGTCACTTCTCTACTGTCACTAGAGGCAGGCCCCTGCCCATCAATGCCACCCTCCATGCCTGCCATCTGCCTCAAAGCCAGCTTCTACTGAAGCATCTGGCATCCTTTCCTCTGCGTGGGTTGCCTGAGGCCAGGTCACAGACTCTGACCTTCTGGGACCCTGATGGGATTGATGTGGCTCAGAGCCAAGAGAAAAAGCAGGAGAGTCTGCGAGCCCCGAGGCTCTGGGTTCAAGTGGAGAAGAAGGGACTGAGGAGGGAAGGGCTGAGGCCACAGGGACCTCAGAAGTCCTCCTGGGAAGTACTCTGCAGAAACACTGTGCCCTGGGCCTCTGCTCACAGGACAGAGGGCTCAGACTGCCCCCCTCCACCTCCCTGCATTTCTCTCATCCTTTGTGACCAGTGGACACATGGTCTGTACCTCTGTCTGTCTGTATCTCTGGCCTCTACGTCCTCATCTCCTTTCTCTGCACGTCCCTGAAATGTCTCTGAGCCCAACCTTCCCCCTGCCTTTGCAGAGTATGACTTGGAGCCCTGTGAGGAGCCCGAGGTCCCGGCCTACAGCATCCGGAAGGGCTTGCAGTTTGGCGTGGGTGACACCTTGACCTTCTCCTGCTTCCCCGGGTACCGTCTGGAGGGCACCGCCCGCATCACGTGCCTGGGGGGCAGACGGCGCCTGTGGAGCTCGCCTCTGCCAAGGTGTGTTGGTAGGTGGTCACGTGCTTTCATTTTGCTTCACTTAATGGGGTGGGCCAAATTGTAGCCAATTGGTGTGAGGTGGTGGTCTGCACACAGCCAAGAGGCAAAGGGGGATGGGTTTGAGGACTTACCATGCTTACCGGAAGTGGGACCCTGGTCAGATGACCTAACCTTCTCTGATCTGGCCCCCTTTTCTATAAAATTGGGATCACAACACCCGCTCAGTAGGGCTGTTCTATAGCCTAAACTGCCCTTTGCCAAACAGATACCCGTGGGCTTGGAAGTGAGTTGACTTCAATACTCTCACCTCCCCACCCCAACACAAAGGCCCCTGGCTTAAGGATGCCTCTTGTGGGGATGTCTGGATGAGACCCTGGGTGGGCCTCCAGAAAGGAGGTATGACCTTTGTCAGAGTCCCAGTCCCATGTGGAGCAGATGGGTACTTTTACTAGTCCAATGGGGAGTCTGCTTTCAGAGAATCCCTAGGAGGGGAAGAGGAGTAGGAGCTGGGTTCACTTCCAGAGCACCCATTCTACATCAAACATGCTTCTAGGTCCTGAAGATACAAAAGAGAACAAAACAGAGACAGTCTCTCCACTTGTGTCCTCACATGCCAGTGGGGGACACCAGCCATAAACACGTAGATGTGTAATGTG
The DNA here is from genome assembly GCA_004027185.1 of Glis glis. Lineage (NCBI taxonomy): Eukaryota > Metazoa > Chordata > Mammalia > Rodentia > Gliridae > Glis > Glis glis. The sequence goes on from PVJS01008493.1 coordinate 10,503, forward strand.
TCCTGCAGTGTTGAGAGGCACCGAGAAAAATTAAGTCGGCTTAGGAAGCACTGGAGGTGAGGCCGCTCTCTTGTGGAGAGTGGCAGCAAAGGCCTCTCTGAGAGTTGCGTTTTAGCAGAGCTCTGGAGGAACTGGAGCAGAGGGGACAGAGCACAAGGCCCTGCCCTGAGGGTGCTCCGGGCTTGAGGAATAGCTTGGAAGCCAGTAGAGCTGTCCTTGGAGCGAGCGGCAGGGAGAAAGATGTTGAGTGTAGAGAAGACAGCCGGTTGGAGCTTGACACCACCCTGCCTGCCTCCATAGCACAACCCTAAAGAAGGCTGATTGAAAGCTTGGGCCTGGTAAAGGGAAGCAGGGCCGCCGCCCAGGGAGCATGGGCAATTGCTGGCCATCCCTAATTTCTAAGGCTTGTGGTGCTGCTTGCACAATACCTGCAACGCAGGACTGGGTGAAGCACAGGTGACCTACTGATGTACTTACCACGCGCACTGTTAATCACAGATCTCGCTTCAAGTGAAATATTAGAACCCCATGAAAACAGAACAAATCAAAGCAGCTCTGCAATGACTGAAGCAGGGACCAGGATGTCTAAAGCCTGTGAGGGGCTGGGGGTGTGGATCTGTGGAAGAGCATGTGCCTAACATGCCTGAGGCCCTGGATTTGATCCCCAGCACTGCCAAAAAAAAAAAAAAAAAAAGAAGCCCATAAGGTCAGCCTTGCCTGCGACAACTCCATGGAGCCTAGGATTCAGCAGAGGATAGCTGAACACTAAACAGGCTGGCAAGATGGGCTGGGTCTGACCGAGCAGTCACACAGACCCAAGGTCAAGTCTCTGCTCTGCCACTCCCCAGCCACTGGGGCCACCAAACCCCTCGGCCTCCGCTTCCTCATTTATAAAATAGAGATAGCAATGTCCATCCCACAGGCCTTATTCAAGATGAGGGGAAATAGTTTACATAAGCCAGGAAGTGTGGTATAATTATCATCATTTCACCAATAACCTTTATATCATTATTTATGGATAACTATCATTATTCTATCAATAACCTTTCACAATCTCCGAGAGGAAACATTAAGACAGAGAGCTGCAGAATTCCATCTTTGACCAGTTAAATCATCTCAGAGTTCATCCTTTCTCCTCTACCCATCCCCCAAGGCATCCACCCCCTGACCTGGTCACACTCAGGCACATGGAACTCCCCCCAGGGGAGGTTTTGTTTGTACCCAAATGCCAGCAGCAGCTCCTGTCTCTGGGGAAATGTCCCTGGCAAGGTGTTTTAGGGGGGAATTTTTCTTGAATGAAGTTATCTGGGCCCACAGATGCACACACGGCTAAGGCTCTTGCCTCATTGATCTCATTACAAAAACTCATCCTTTAACTTATTATTCCAATTACTGTTTGTTCATGACACCTCACAATATTTTCATTATTACATTTGTCTTCTGTTTCACATGTTATTAATAACGCGCAGCAATTACAATCACCTCTAATTACCAGCAGCCCCGCTGCAGAGGCGCACGCTGGAGGTATCGCGGGGAAGGCCCACCCGGGGGATGCTCCCGGTTGCCGCATGCTCTGTAGGTGCAAATTGGATGATTTAGCCCACACAGCATTATCAGACGCATTCCCAGCTGAGGAGGAGATGCACAGCCCTCGGCTCTAATTCATGGTGTGACAAGGGGTGACACATTCCCCGACCTTAGGGGCCCCTGGATTTGATGTGGAAGAGACAGCCCTGACCCCAGAGGACCCCAGTCTGCAGCAAGAAATGTGGTCCTGTCCTCAGGAGCCACAGTGTGATGGAGACGCCCTAGCCTTCCACCTCAGGAGCCCCAGACTGATGGATAAGATTCAGCCCCTGCCCTTAATGAGACCTCTTCTGACGGGGTGACAGAAGTCACAGATGTCTGAATCAGCGGCAGCACTTTCTGTGCATACGGCTGTTTGTTTCTCTGGAACGTTTCTTTGTTTCCATTTACGACTGTGCTTGGCTTCTCGGTGCATCTGCTTACCTCCCCTGTTACTTTGGAAACTCTCCCAGAAGCAAGTGCCATGTCTTTCCACGCTCCTATCCCCTCCCTGGTACCCAGAACCGAGGCCTTGGCAGGGAGTTGGGACCTGGTGATTGACCAGGAATGGCCACATCTGAAGCTATCGGCCCTGGGACCTTCCCCATGAAGGGCACGTGGGAAAGATGGGAGGGGCCATGCTGGGGCAGAGATGGGACACACAACTGTTATGCAGGAAGCCAGGGCTGGTAAGGCAGTCCAAAAATATGCCAAAGCCCATGTTTAAAGGAAGCCAACTGTCAGGAACTAGGCAGAAGGAAAGATCCATCAGGAAAACTGAGGGCTATGTCAACCCCCAGCAGCTAAGGCATGCTTCCTACAAGCTTCTCAGACTCTCTGCCAGTCCCAGAGCATGAGCAGTCAGGGCTCCCGGTGGAAGCAGGCAAGCTGCATAGATTCACCTGGGATAGGTGGGAAGAAAGAAGAGGAATAACGTTAGTTGAGGGTCCACAATGTGCTAACTACTCCCCATGTATTCACCTATTTTTCCCCACATCTCATGCATTTGTTCTCTGCAGTGTTATTAGGATGTTCTTATTGTCCAGATGAAGGCAGATGAAGAGACCGAGGTTCAGAGAGTTGGTATAATTTGCCTGTCTGCCTCCAGAATCTGTGCTCATCCCACCACAGTACATGCTCAGCCTAGATGAAGGGGAACGGTGTGTGACCCTGGAGGCTGGGGAGGCACCTCAGAGCTGCCCAAATACTAACGTTCAACAGCCCTCAGCAGCCTCCCCCAGTTCCCGGCCTCATCCAAGAGCACCCGGGTGGGTAATGGACACACTCTAGAGACATATCTACGGAAACTGTCAGCAGCCACTGCCCGCAGGGCACCTGTCCCCTCCTGTCCCTTCAGTTCAATGCCCAAGCTCTGCACGTTTGTCTGCTATTTGGTCACTTTGCAAACCTACTAAGTTTAAAATCTTCAAGGCTACTCTGCTCCCTCAAGATGAAGAAACTAGGGCATATATAAAGTCTTAGGAAACTGAAGCTTGGCCTGAACTGGAAAGGACCCAGGACATAGGGCCTGTTGGGAAGTAGGGACCTAGTGTTGGGACGTGGTCACCATCTTCTAAGGACTACGAGCAGCCGTGGGGACAGGAGAACACACAAGCACATGACAGCTTGCAGGAGGTTCAGCACTGAAGGTTTCCATGTATGCTGCCTGGCTTGGGGCAGCTAGAGTTGCCTTGATAGTCAGAGCAATGGCCTCTTGGTCAACCTCAGGGTCTTCCCAGCCAAAGACTATGCCTAGAATAAGGACACTGAGGGCCTGTTTGGAGGGAGAAAAAAAAAAAAGACTTGCAACCATCAACTGCAAAGATTCAAGACATGCTCCAAACTCCCCATATGTCCAGACAAATAATGAGCCTGCCATCTGGACTTGTATTTACATCCTTCTGGAACCTAATTATTTTTAGGACTGTACATCTTCAGAGGTCAGTGTATGCCATATTCATTCATTCATTCATTTGGCAAATATTTATTTTTCAGACAGGCCTGGGTAAGACTTGAAAACTCATAGATTCATCAAGCATGACCCTAGCCCTCAAGTAGCTCAGAGTTTGTGCAGGGCAAACAGTCAAGTAAAAAGCAACTGGGGGACAACGTGGTTGGTGCCCTGATACAGGGAGGCACGGAGAAGGGCTTCAGGTAAAGATCCTAATGAGCCCAGTGCAGGGTTCCCCAGGTGTTCTGCTACTGAGCTGTCCCCTTTCATTTGCTGAGCCCAGCCCATCCTGGCCAGACACTGAGTGTCAGGGAGACAGAAATATAACCAAGCCCCAGAGGATCACAGTGCAGGGGAGGAGATAGCAACACTAACAAATAAATCAAGTAAAATGTGATAGCCTGCTATAAATAACAGTAAGGAAAAAAAAGGAGGTAAGATGACTAATTCTAGGGGAGGAGAAACCAATGTCCAGGGGAAGGTGTGATTTCATTAGTTGTTGACTGAAACAGGGTTTCAGTGAGACTGTGCTGAAACTTTCTCCAGAGCTTCAGGGGCCCTAACCTCCAGGCCCGTGGAGGTGGAGTTCTCAGCCCCTCCTCTTTGTAAATAGAGAGACTTGGTCTAAATTGCTCTGTAGCAACTTCCTTAGCTTTAAAGTAGGGCTGATAACTGTGCCTACCTTACAGGGTTGGTTGTTGTGACAGTCGACCAGAATGATCCTTGTAAAGTGTCCATCATGGTGTTTTGCACATAAGAGCTAGCGATTATTATTCGATCTCGCCCCTCTTAGTTTCCATCCTCAGTTACTGAAAAGCATCCTCTCTCCTCACTTGGCTGACCCCTCCTCTGACATCCTCCTCCATCATTTCTGTTGCTATGATACCACACCAACGGATGTGGGGAACAACTGCTTTATAGCACCATGAAAGGAAAAGGGGGCCTGGTGGCTAGTTTCTATTTCTGCAGAAGAGAGACAGACAAACAAAATGGGAGAGATAAAGAAGTCAGGCAGATCTATACATAGGCAGGCATTTTAAGAAGTTTGACAGGCAGACAGGTGGACAGAGGAGCTGGCAGGCAGGCAAACACCTTGTCACCTTTGTGAGGTTCTCCAGAGATGTGAGTTGTTTTCCGGATGCAGCTGATGGGAATTAATCTGTGGTTATTGTGATTTTCTTTCCAGCCGAGTGTGGGAATTCGGTCACGGGCACTCAGGGTACTTTGCTGTCCCCCAACTTTCCTGTGAACTACAATGACAATCACGAATGCATCTACTCCATCCAGACCCAGCCGGGGAAGGGGATCCAGCTTAAAGCCAGGGCGTTCGAGCTCTCGGAAGGAGATGTCCTCAAGGTAAAATTGACAGACTTCACAGAGTATGCATGTGACGGTGTGCGAAGGGGTAGCTGCTCACTCTTTTATCCCCGTGTGAATGATCCAAACTTCTTCCTTCCCTCCTGAGTCCCAAGATGGCGTCCTCATTACATGGGAGGAGTGTGGATATCTATGAATATGGTCTTAGAGTTTGCTCAGGGGCTGCCTGCAGTCACATACATGTGTGGTGGAGCATTGTGGAGTGCATAAAAAAAAACAGTAATGAGTTCAGTTGGAGCAGCCAGTGGGTCAGGTTTCCTATTGTGAACCCTGACCTTCAGTATGGGTAATGAAGAGCTTATAAAATGGGTGTGCATGAGTGTGTGCATTTGTGAAGCTATGTGTTTATGGACACAGATAGTTTTATATGTATGTTTTTACATGTGTGTGAATCTGTGTATGTATCTGGCTTAGGGGAATCTGCATCTGTCCATAATTGTGTCCACTTGGGTTTTTGTTTTTTTTTTTTTTTGCATTTGTGCACTCAGGCGTGTTTGGAGAATTTAGTAATATCAGTGTGCCACGATGGTGGCCCATGTGGCCATGGGGCTAAAGAAAGGGAGTTTAGGACATAGAAATATGTAAGAGAGAGAAATGATAGGACATGGATGATAGAGAGGGTTATGGAGAGGGAGTTTTTAAGACCCTGAGCATGGGTATCTCATATTTCTTTGGGAGTTATTATGTAGCTATCTCCAATAATGTCTGGTGTGTGTGTGTGTGTGTGTGTGTGTGTGTGTGCGCGCGCACGCGCCGCGCGCATATGTATAATCAAAGAGTTGGCTTTGGATAATTTATTAAAGAACTGTCTTAATAAAATGGATTCTAAGGAAAACCTCACCCAAAGTAAGTGTATTTTCATCCCAGGCCAAGGAACTTTAATCTAATATAGTTTTATTCCCTGTAGCCAGAAAAGTCCTGACATTAGAAAAAAACTGAAGCAACCAAAGACCAGTACTGTAGAAATTTCTGAGAGAAACCACTAAATGCCCATTCTTTTTATTACAGATGGTACATGCAACCAACCCCTGGGCTGTGTTTTTTCTGTGTGTGCATGCATGCTTGCCTGTGTGCATGTGTGTGTGTGTATATGTGTATCTATTTTTTTTGTGGTACTGGGGATTGAACCCAGGGGCATTCCACCTCCAAGCTATACCCCCAGCCCTATTTTTTGTTCTTTATTTTGAAACAGGGTCTCACTAAGTTGAGGAAGGCCTCACTAAGTAGCTGAGGCTGGCCACGAACCCGGATCCTCTGGTCTCAGCCTCCCAAGTACTTGGATTACAAGCATGCGCCACCATGCCCGGTTGTGTGTATCTAATTTTTCAACATAGAGGATGTGCTCATGAGATGACTGAGTGGGGCTGGGTGTGCATTAAATAGGACAGAACAATTCCAGTGGGCACTGGGAACCTGGCCTCTTCTTCTCTACTTTCCAACCCCACATAGAAACAGTGCATTCCTTCCATAAAGAGAACCAAGAGGGCTCTGTACCCTTCCAATGACCATGTCTTTAGGCACCGCCCTTGATCCTCACTTCTCTCCATCTACTTGTTTATCGTCAACAGCACAACCTCAGAGGATACCAGCAGGACAGCAGGGCAGAGGGATGTCCCTCTCTGTTGAGGTGCAGATAGAAGGGACATGAGCTGGGTGATGTAGAAGCCTTCTTGATTAGAGGACATTAGTAGAGAAAGGCAGCTTTAGGCATCAGTTGCAATTTCCCAGTGTTGAAGGGAGTGTGTGCTGTGGTTCTATGCATGGAGCCTGATAAGGCCAGCAGAAATGCCTGCTGGAAGTCATGTGGTGCACAGCCAGTGCCCTAGCTCTCTCACCAAGGTGGTCCAGATTCAGAGTAGAACCTAGACTAGTCAACAGGTGTGCATGCCCAACTGCCTAGTCAACATGTGTGCATGCACATTAGCCTGGCTCAGGGTCAGGTGAGCAGCTTAATAGACAGCAAAGAGACTCTCAAGGCTGTCAGGGTAAGAAAGAAAAGGCCTGGGGCAGAGAACCTAGGGCAGAGGCCAAGGAGGGCTCACACAGGCTCAGGACCCCAGGGAGTCCTGCAGGATTGCAGGGAGGGTGGAATCCCTGTTTCTCTGAGGGAGGACCTTCCCAAACTTTAGACTTTGTCTCTGCAGCCACCTGCCTAGCTGGCCCTGCCACCAACCTCTAATATAGAGCGTGGCCTTCTTGGCAAAGAGTATCCCCCTTCTGTGTCTAGGCCTCTTTAGTCCTCCTCCGAAGGTTGGGCTGCAGCTTCTGACCTAGCTGAAAGTCATTTGGGGGACCCTTGACCACTGGAACTTCTGGAAAGAGGTCATAGGGCAGGAAGAGCAGCTTATGCAAGGAGATTGGGATGGCAATCGCATGTCTTCTTTCTGTTCTGGCTCTTCTTCTTCGGATCCCTTACCCTCCTAAGGGAGAACCCTGGACACAGATAGGTACCAGAACATTTTCAGAACTAAAAGAAACTCATAGCTGTAGTTTCTCAAATGGGATGCCAAACCACCCTGTTGCTTCAGTCAGCTGCAGCAGCCCTGCTATTTAAGCCTGTCATCTGGTCTGCCTCAATACAGATATGCGTGGAAGGAGCCCAGAGGATGAGACTCCCCTCCAAGAACACATGGCCCATGCCCAGGTGTAACTGATCCATCTGCCAGAAGGCTGGTGTATTCCCAATCCTGAGAATTTGCCTGTCCCTCCAAAGATGCCCTGATGCACACCTGAACCCCTGACCAAGGAAACCTGTCACCTCCTCTACCTTTTACCTGTCTCCCAAGATAGAATATTTCATGCATCTCACCAGCCCTCCAAACCTTCTATAGCCTTGCATTTCTGACCCTTGATCTGTTCCTTACCATCAATAATCACATTTCCCAAACATCACCTTATACTCATTGCAGCCTGTCTCCCAGAACCACCTGTCTGCTTTTATTTTGACCCCTGCCAGGTGATCTTGAGCAAGATAGGAAGGGCCTTTAAAGGGAATAGTAAGGAAAGACCACTTCCAGCTCAAGATGGCAAAGAAAACACACACGAAATAACTACATCCTGCACAGGCTCCCATCAGAGTGACTAAAGGGACATAAAGACAGGGAAGGGGGCCTCAGCCCTGGAAATTAGGCAAGGGTGCCTCTCATATACAGCATAAAGGAAATTCTGCCAAATGAAATATCCAAGTAAGAATCCAGCCTGAGAAAGGGTCTACGCAAACTATGAATCACACAAGTGAAATAAATCCTGCCTGTGGACTAAGCTGCAGAAACTCTAAGGAAAAATCCATCTAAGACCACCTAGCTCAGAGCAGCAGAGCCCAGGGCCAAGGACACCACAAAAACCTCTGGCAGGGACAAGATCTCAATTCTTGTAGCTCCTCCAGATGTGTATAAGGACTGGGAGACTACATGGAGCAAGGATTACCTCTTTTTTTTTTTTTTTTTTGCCATCCTGGGGATTGAACCCAGGGGCGTTCTACCTCCACGCTACACCCCGGCCCCATTTTTTTATACTTTATTTTGAAATTGGGTCTCACGAAGTTGCGGAGGGCCTCACTAGGTAGAGAGAGAGAGAGAGAGAGAGCTGAGGCTGGGCGCGAACTCGGATGCTCCGGTCTCCGCCTCCCAAAGTACTGGGATTACAAGCGTGTGCCACCACGCCCGGCGCAAAGATTACCTCTTGATATGACATCCTGGCCTGCATTTGGCTTCTGTTGGTATGCCAGATAATGCCACACTGGTGTCTAACAAGAGTAGTCAGGCTCACTAGAGAAGGAACCACCACAATCTCTCTCTCTCTCTCTCTCTCTCTCTCTCCTTCCTTCCCCCTCCCTCTCTCCCTCCCTCCCTCTTTCCCTCTCTCCCCCTCCTCTCTTCTCTCTCTTTCTCTCTCTCCCTCTCTCCTCTCTCCTATCATCTCTCTCCCTCCCCCCCTCACATACACACACACACACACACACACACACACACACACACACACCACAGTTGGAAATGCTCCTGCTTGTTTTGGCTTAGCTCTTCTGTTCCCCCTTAGAGACTAGGGGTGTTTACATTTACATTCTCCATTTCCATTCTCCCTCTGCAATGATGTGCCAACAAGGAAATTAACCGGATATGTGTAAATATTCAGTAGATCAGAAGACGGGGACCCAGTCTGCGGAATCCAAGCTAATTGCCCCTCTGTAAGCGACAAAGGACAGAAACATGCTTTAAAAGATCCTAATTTATATTCTTAACAGGATTTGAGAGAGTATTATATTTATGGCACAAAAATAGGCAATAATGAAAGCAGAGCAGTCTCAGATGAGGCAAGATTGGATGGAGATGGAAAGCATGATCGCCCAATTAAAAAATGGAGCTAAAAAAAAAATGGAGCTGAGGCAATGAGGAGGAGGTGGTGAGCCACAGACAAATGAAACCAGTTCATTATAAGATAAGTTGGAGAACTTCTCCCACATCTCAGGAGGAAATGAAAAAAGATTCTTCTATATTAATAAAATGTACAATCAATCCACAGTAAAAACTCTATGTGCCAAATAACATAGCATGAATAAATTAAATAAAAACTGTTAGGAATGTAAAATTTTTAATAAAGTTACAGTCATGATGTAAGGTTTTACTGTACCTCTGTTAGTCTCTGACATATTACCCAGATTAAAAATAAATAAGGATTTGGGTGGTTTGAATAATACAATAGAATAAATCCAAAGAAAGTAGAAGACACTTTTCAAGATGAAGGCAGAAATGACTGGAAAAAGTAAACTGAAAGACAATAGCAATTATCAACAAAACCAGGGTGTTTGTTTGTTTGTTTGTTTGTTTGTGGTGCTGGAGGTTGAACCCAGGGGCATTCTGCCTCTGAGCCACATCCCACTTCCTATTTTATTTTTTATTTTGAAACAGGGTCTCATTAAGTTGCTGAGGGCCTCACTAAATTGCTGAGACTGGCCTCAAACCTGCAATCATCCTGTCTCAGCCTCCCAAATACTGGGATTACAGGAATGCACCACCATAGCCGGCCAGTTTTTTTTTAATAGCTAATAAAATAAATAAACCTGGCAGTACTGATCAAGATATAGAAAAGAGAAAAATGTGTAATACTAGGAATGTAAAGGGGGAACATAATCATAAATGTAGTAGCAATTAAGAAAATATTCAAGAATAATTAAGCCAAGAAATCTGAAAACTCAAATGAAATAGAATTTTTATAGATGAAAATTACTGATGTAAAAAAATGAAAATCTGATGAACCAGAGGCCATTTAAAAATTAGAATTCTCTGTATTCTTTCTCTAAAGCCCCAGGCCTAAGCTATCTTACAGGTAAACCTTAACAGAACTTCAAGGAATCGCTGATCCCTGCAGCAATCAAACTATTCTATAAAAGAGAAAACTAAAAATCCATCTCCCATTTTTTTTTCAATGCAGCAAATAGAAACATTGATGTCAAAGAGTAGGCTGTTATTTACAGAGACTGGAAGAGTGGAGAGAATGGAGAGATGGCAGTCAAATGACACAAAGATTTGATTACAGGCCGGGCGTGGTGGCACACACTTGAAATGCCAGTACTTTGGGAGGCGGAAACCGTAGGATCCGGGTTCGCGGCCAGCCTCAGCTAGCTCTCTCTCTCTCTCTCTCTCTCTCTCTCTCTCTACCTAGTGAGGCCCTCCGCAACTTCATGAGACCCGGTTTCAAAATAAAGTATAAAAAATAGGGCCGGGGTTGTAGCGCGGAGGTAGAACGCCGCTGGGTTCAATCCCCGGTACCGCAAAAAAAAAAAAAAAAGATTTGATTACATAGGAGGAATAAAGAATTTTTCATTGAGATCTATTGCACAGTGTGATGAATATAGTAAATAACAATGTATTGTACTTTTCAAAATCATACCACAAATATGATAAGTATTTGAGGCAATGAATATGTTAATTAGCTTGATACCGTTTTTCTACATTATACTATTCATCAATAATAGTATCACTTTGTACCCCATAAGTATATGCAACTATAATTTGTCAATTTATACCTTAAAAATAAACATTAAGAAAACAGAAACTACTAGGCTAGTCTCATGACCATAGACCTAAAAATCCTAGATATAGTATCACATTGAATCTAGCTGTGCAAAGAGTCCAGGAATGTGAGGATGTGCCCATGATGGAAAAGCTCATCATGTTATTTGTTAGACAAACCATATGAGTTGCTATTGTTGCAGTCAAAAATGGTCAATCTCATGGGACTCAACCTAATATCCTATAAACATAGAAGAGAAAAAAAACACAGGATCCTACTGATGCCTCCCCAAACATCCTGTGATGAAATTCAATACCCATTCACGACTTTTCAAAATAGTTCATAAAACTATGAATAGAACCTTCTCAACTTGACAAAATGTATCTACCAAACACTTACCTCGAACATCATATTCACTGGCAAAACATCCTAAAGATTTCCAGTGAAATCAAACACAAGGCCACTGATTGTGCCATCACAAACAGTACCTGCATTGTACCAGGTACCCAAGCCATCACAGTCATACCCCACAATGAAAAATATAATAAAAGTTATTTATGGAATATAGAAATACATAGTATGTGTAAATACATAAGCATGGATAAATATATAGGAATATAGAAAATTATCTCTTCTATTTGAAAATACAAAAGAATCAACCAATAGACCATCAGAGCCAATAAGATAATTCAGCAAAGCAGCTGGTGTTTCTATAACCAATTAAAATATGTAATCGGGGGGGAATTTCATTCATAAGAGAAATGAAAACTCTAAACCATCTAGGAGTAAGTCCTCTGAAATGTGGCTAATCTTTACTGAGAAAATTATAAAACTTCATTTTAAAGGCGATGTAACTAAAATAAATGCAGGGAGATGCCATATGCTCACGGGTGAACAGAGCCTATGAACCAGCAATCCACACAAGAGGACAGTAGAATTGTCGAAACACAATTGCCGCTGCTCAACCTCAGTGGTAATCAAGGAAATACAAATTAAAGTGAGAAACCATCTCACACCCCTCAAGCTGGAAAAAAATCATAATGCCTGGAAATACCAAGCATTGGCAAGGATATGAAGCAATGAAAACAGTCATATGCTGGTAGTTGGGGAACCAGTTGGTATTCCTCTTCGGAGAGCAATCTGGCAATATCTAACAAAGTTGGAGGTGTGCCTTCCCACAACCAGCTCCTTCATTCTAGAGAAACTCCAGCACGCATGTGCAAGGGGACATGCAGGAACCTTCATACAAACGAGGATGCTCACATTGTGACCATGTGCAAAGCTGTCCACATAGCATACTCATTTTGAAACCAGCCGCCTGGCTGACCTGTCTCATTAGATGGAATGGACATGCATAGATGCTCTTAGAACTCTTGGGGAGACATTCCCATCACCTGTGTATCTGAAAAACTGGACCATCAAGCAATGGTCTGTTAGGAAATAAATGTATGCAAAGGCTCCATCCCAACAGTCATCGAAAATAGAAAAATACCCAGGAATAAGTAGAGAATTTTACTGAGAGACATAAATGACAACTTGATTAAATGGAGCCAGACACCATGAATATGGATCGGAAGATTTAATATCACACAGGTGCATTACTTCTCAAATCAATCCATACATTTAATGTAACTCTGAATGGCACATGCTTTCTGGTTTTGGATTTTTGTTTTACTTTTTAATTTTGGGGAAATCATTGAGTTTATTTAGAAGAGTAAATATGGGAGAATATTGAAGTTAAAAGAAGACAAATAAGGATTTTCCTTGATACCTCTTTAAGTGTATTATGAAGCTACAGTAACTAAAGCAGTGTGAGTCATGCACAGGAACAGACAAATGCAATAGAATACAACATTTACAAACAAAACCACATTTATATGACTGTATATGAATCATATACATGATAAAGATGGGTTTAAAATTGGTGGCAGGTGGAATATTTACAAATAGGCTTTGACTAGTCAACCAGAGAATAAAGGTAGAATCTTAAATGCCAAAATAAGTTTCAGGTGGATTTAAGGACAAACTACTAGAGGAAAACTGGTTTATTTACTTACGGTACCTTTTCTGAGTACCAGGGCACATATTCTGGACACTGTTGTGTAAATAATTATATAGTGGATTGAGTTAATTTCATGATGGAAATCGCTACAGCTATTTAAAAGCTCTTGTGGAAAAAAATATTTAACGACTTGAAAAACATACACGCTATAGTAAGTGAAAAAGCAGGTAGACATATGGTATCTCCAGTTTGATCTTGTTTTTCTAAAATAAAAAAAGAAGCAAATCTATATAAGAAAGAAATACATAGAACAAAGCCTGGAAAGGTCGTCCCCAGAATGCAAGAAGTACTGAAAATTGTTTTTCTTTTCTTTGTGCTTTTCTGTTTTATAAGTTTTTCGGCAATGAATATTTTATTGTAATGATACAAATAACATTTTTGTTCTCAATGGATTAGAACGAATTATGCTTTGAAATTCAAGAAAAAAATCCTGTACCCATTATACGTTTTATTAGTTAACAGCAATTTCTTAATACATCATATATCCAGTGAGTGTTCAAATTTCTAACAATCTCATAAATGTCATAATATTTTTTTAAGTTTATGGCTTATTTGAATCAAGCTCCACCAAGGCCCATTGGACAACACTGGCTCTGTTGTCTCATGCTTGTTAGCCTGTAGGCTTCTCTCTCCATTGCTTTTCTTTGTCCTCTTGTAACTTATTTGTTGAGAAGAATCTGGCCAATTGTTCAGTGGGACTTTCCACCTTCTGCATTTTGATGACTACCTGCCCAGGGTATCAATCCACGTGTTCTTCTTTCATTGGTATTTCCTGTAAGATGGAAATTGGGTCCAGTGGCTAGATCTGATCAGGTTTGACTCTTTGGGGCAAGATAATTTTGTTGGTGGTGGTCTGCCTTGTGTTAAGGAGCAAGTGATGTGTGGTTCCTTCTTGTTGTAATGTTAGCAACTGTCAGTGATTCATGCCTTGATCCATTCATACCAGTATATGTTATGATGGGTAAAAATATTTTTATAACAATTTGGATACAACAGTGGAACCAGTGCCATCACCACGTCTGTGGAAACCCCAGGATTCTCCCAGTCTTTCAGTAGCATAAACTGATGGCACATAGGATCTGGAAACAGACTTGAGGCTCCCAGGAGCCTAAACAAATCTCTGTAATGTACAGCACTGTTAGCTTGAAAGATGGCTTCTTTTACAAAGCTTTGCTTCATAAATAGTAGGATGGAAATATTGTTCCAATTTGCTGGCAGCTGGCACCACATCGTGTGCCATGCACAAATATTCATCACCCACCCATAGATCCCATCTTTGATATTTACCAGAGCGCCAGGGGGTCTTTCACTCAATCACAACTTCTGTTGTTATTTGTACAATTATCTAGAAAGGAGCAGCAACCTCGAAACCTGGGGAGCCAGTTCATTATTCTGATGATTGTTGTCTTTGCTGGTGCTCAGAAGTTCAGGGGACAGATGGGAATCGAGCAGACCAGATGCCCGCGCCATTCCACCCTTGGCAAGCCCAGCAGGCCCTAGCTGGATCCCTCATTACAGGGGCAAAGGGGCAGAGGCTGAGCTTGGGGAAGGGAAAGTCACCGTGCCATGCTGCTCATTTAACTCCATCTCGCCTGGATCCCAGGGATCGTGTCCAGCAGAGTGGTCAGGACAGGCTGCGGCCACAGTGGGATGGGGTCAGGTGGGAGAATGATCATCTCGCCTACTAGAAGCACAGGAGTGAACATTTAGCAATGTAGAGATGTCTAATGCTTTCAGCCTGTCTGTCTGCAGAAACAGATGGCGTGGGGAGTCAGGCGCTCCCAACCTGGCCTCCCCAGGCTGCTGAAGAGTAAGCTGGTGCCATATGGGGGTCGAGGGAACAGGAGCAGATCTCTACTGGAAAGGTTAGAATAGCAACCTGTTTCCAAGGACTAGATTCACACTAAAGGCAGGCTGGGCAATGCAGATTCAACGCCAGGAGGAGAGGAGATAACTTAGTTGCTAGCTTCCTTCTGCCATCTTCCTTACATCTGACAACTAAGTATCTCTCCAACTGTTATCATCAGTGCTAAGCTCTGGGAACATGGGCTGTGGGGTGCGAGGGCATTGTCCAAAATAAGGCCATGCTGATGACACTGGGTTGGGTTCCTTCTGTGTCCAGGTCTACGATGGCAACAACAACTCCGCCCGCTTGCTGGGGGTATTCAGCCGCTCTGAGATGTTGGGAGTGACTCTGAACAGCACATCCAGCAGCCTGTGGCTTGATTTCATCACCGATGCAGAAAACACCAGCAAGGGCTTTGAACTACAGTTTTCTAGTAAGTCTTTCTTGCATCTGAATGGACAATGAAGTTCAGCGTTCCCATTTTATTCTTTTATTTGATCTTCTGCTCTTATAGACTGTTTTAAAGTCCAGTGGATCTCTATCAACTGATGAATGGATAAATAAGATGTGGTATGTCCAAACAATGGAATATTATTTGGCCATAAAAACAAATGGAGTGGTGATCCTTGCTTCAACAGTACACTAAGTGAAAGGAGCCAATCTCAAAGGCCACATATTGTATGTTTCTCTTTCTGTGAACTGCCCTGCACAGGGGGTAAATTGGCTGAAGAAGTTGAATGGGAATGTGTATGAGCTTCTTTTCAAGGTGATGAAAATGTTCTACCACCAATCTTTTTTTTTTTTTTTGTGGTACCGGGGATTGAACGCAGGGGCGTTCTACCTCCGCGCTTCACCCCCGGCCCTATTTTTTATGCTTTATTTTGAAACCGGGTCTCACGAGGTTGCGGAGGGCCTCACTAAGTAGAGAGAGAGAGAGAGAGAGAGAGAGAGAGAGACAGAGCGAGAGCTGAGGCTGGCCGTGAACCCGGATCCTCCGGTCTCCGCCTCCCAAAGTACTGGAATTACAAGCGTGCGCCACCATGCCCGGCCTACCACCAATCTTGATAACAGTTGCCCAGCTCTGTGAATAGATAAGTAGACATTGAATTGTCTACTTCAGATGGATGAATTGTGGTATGTGAATTATGTATCAAGAAACCTGCTAGGGGTTTAAAAAAAAAAACGATGAGTATGTTCAGGATTCCCTTTGCCCCAGTGCTAGGCTGCCTGGCAGAGGGATCTTTGCCTGCTTCAGAAGTGGCTCATTGCAGGAGGATTAAATCAGGTTGCATTTAAACTCCATTTTCATTATCTGAAAATTGTGTGAGTTTGGAACAATTTATTTAACCTCCCCAAATCAATGCTCTCAATTGTAAAATGAGATAATTCTTCCTACCTGTAAGCCTCCTGTGAATAATAAGTGCGAAGCGGCATATGCGAAGCCCCATGTCGTAGGAGTTCTAAGTCTGTTTCCTCCTCCAGCCTTTTTCAGCAGAGTATGTTTAAGCAAGGCATGATAGGGCTTCTAAATGTACATTTAAGGTGACTTTTCCATATTACCTGATCCCATCAGAATGTCTCAGCAAACTGGAACAGCTCCTACTTGCAAAATGCTGTGGGGTCAGCAAAAGAAACAAAAAACCCAGCCCCTAGGCCTGAAAACTATTAAGAGCTGGAATCATTTCCATCGAGGAGCAGGGGAAAGAATGCTCCCTGGGAATGTGGAGGGATCCCAGGTGGTGAGCGGTGAGTGGCAGCCAGGATGTGTGCAGTGAGGGAGAAGATGCATGGTTTTTGCCACCAAAGGTCTTGCTCACTCCTACTCTTGTCTCTTCTCCAGGCTTTGAGCTCATCAAATGTGAGGACCCAGGGACCCCCCAGTTTGGCTACAAGGTTCACGATGGAGGTCATTTTGCAGGGAGCTCCGTGTCCTTTAGCTGTGACCCTGGCTACAGCCTGCGGGGCAGCGAGGAGCTGCTGTGTCTGAGTGGAGATCGCAGGACCTGGGACCGGCCGCTGCCCACCTGTGTCGGTAAGAAGCCTTCTGCTCTTTGAGGGACCGCTCAGATCTCCCCCACCCTGAGCTCCAGCCTTGGTCTCATTAGAGATGTCCAGGGCTTGGGGACTGTCCACCTGGGCTGGATCCTCTTGTTAATGGGCTGCATGGCCCCATGCCTCCCTTCTCCATTTCCACGTGGCCACACCTCGTTACAGCCGTGCAGCAGTAGGCAGGCAGGGCCTGCCATTGTCACACACAGAGCAAGTGGGACCACAGCCAAGTCATTCCCTTAGAGTTACAGCATGGGCGATGGAGAAGTGGTCGGGGAGTCCAGTAGAAAGGGAGAGGTGGGACTCTCGCCTGGGTTCCAGGGCTTCCTGCAATACCAAGACTCCAACAAGTCTCCAGCTCACTATGGCTCTCAGTTTCCCTGTAGGTAATATTGGTAGAATGTTGAAAGAAAGAGTAAGATAGCTGGGTGTGATGGTACATGCCTGTAAACCTAGTACTTGGGAGGCTGGGACAGGAGGATCACAGGTTCAAGGATAGCCTCAGCAACTTATCAAGACCCTGTTTCAAAATAAAAAATAAAATGGGGCTTTGGATATAGCTCAGAGGGAGCATCCCTCTGGGTTCAATCCCCAATACCACAAAAAAAAAAGAGATAATGAACTAACATCAGTCTCACTCTTAAAGAATAGGACAATGAACTTGCATCTTTTGAAGCCTATGATCGTTCCAGATGTCAGCAGAGGTTGTGTGGAGGCTTTGCGCATGTGTCATAGGACAAGAGGCAGTGGTCCAAGGCAGAAGTGAAAAATGGGCAAAATCGGTCTTTCTGTTTGTCCAGCCCTTTCACCTCCCTGCTCGTCAGGATTCCCACCACACAGCATCAGGCGTTCCCCACCCTCCACCTCCTTCCCCATGTCCCACAGCCCCAATGTATCTGTGCAGCGCTAGCTGATCTTGTAAGAACTGAATATCCACTGGACAAACATTTAAGTGTCTACCAAGCCCCACATGCCCGAATCAGGCAGGTGTATGTCTGGGTACATAGAGGCAGAGAAATAAAAAGCAAAAGAAGAAGGGCTGTTTCCTATCCTCTAGGAGCAAGGAAAATAGACACATGAACAGATCATTCTCGTACAAGATGAACACTGTAAACAGAGTTATGTGCAAAGTGCAGGTTTACATAGGAAGTGACATTCCAATTGAGAGTCAGGAAGATAGGAAAGCGTTCACCAACAGGAGGGCTGACAGGATGACCCAGGGTGGTGAGAAGTGTTAATGGCCGCAGTTGGTCCTTCCCCGTAGATGACGACATCATAGTTCCACAACAGAGGATCGAGGGCAAGAATTTTAAGTCTGAAAGTAGGACCAGAGTGGCAGCCTGTGAGTCATAGCCTCTAGAGTCTTCCTCTTCCTTTGTCCCTGAGGTTTGACCCAATCTGTGGGTATGCCCCCCTTCCTTTTCTCCCTTCATCTCTCTGTATTCCTTTCTTTCATTCATGTGTCGAGTCCTGTGCTAAGCACTAGGATTACAGAGGAGAGAACTCCCAAGCTGGCCAGGGAAACACACACCTGAGCAGAGCAGAGTGTGATGCCCTGGCAAGCAGGGAGAGCCAGCTGTGGAAGAGGGAGGAGGCCCACACTGGAAGGCAAGAGTCTCTGGACTATCAAGGATGCCCGTTGGACTAGCTTAGAGGATCTGCTCTCGCAGGGCTGATAAGAGTATGTATGCTTTGGGCTTGGAGGCCTTCCCCATCAAGGTTCCTCCAGGTCCCACTGCTTCTCGCAGAGCGAGGCTGTGTACTGGGAGTCTGTGTACTGGGAGTCACGTGTGTATATTTTCACATATGTCATGTGGTGACAGACAGCGTGGTCTACCAGAGGTGACTGCTATCTTCATTGAGACTAGACCCAGCAGCCCAAGCACAGCAACCAGGGCATCAGGGCAGGAAGGAAGAAGAAGAGGAAGAAGAAGACCAGAAAAAGCAGAATCTTGCCATCTCAGTGTTGGCGAATGTGCAGCGAGCTGGCCCGCTAGGCTGCTCCTGCCCACCTGCCAGTCCTCAGCTAAAGTGATCCCCTGGAGAAGGAACCCACAGTTGTGACCCTGTGGAAATGCTCCCTGGGCTGCTGCTCCAAGCTCTCGCTTTCTGGGAAGGAGGAGGTGCTTCTCCATCTGCAACATGGAAGGAAGCTCTGGCCAAGGACATGAATGATGTCCTGCCACTATCCCAGATGCCTCTCCACAGCAGTAGTTCACCCTCCCCCACTCCCTGCCCTGGGCCCACTTGCCCTGGCTCCTTTCAGTCAGCTTGGTGTCTCCCGCCCCAACAGCACCATGGAAGGAGGGTTCACAGTGAGGCTGGTGCAGAGGGTCCAGTTCTCCTGAGCACACTTGCTGGCAGTGGTCCCTCCCTCAACCCTTCCTTAGTGGTCCCGTGAGAAGCATCGTGGTCCATGAGATGCAACAGGTGATGGTCAGTCTCTCATCTGGAACTTTGATCCCATCTTCTACTAGTGCTTCTAGCATCTTGCTTAATCAGTTATTGCCCTTCCTAAATAACTCTGCCATAAATCCCTTCCTCTTTATTTTCCCTTGATTCAGACATATAATTTTCCTGGGAAGCAGAAAGCTTCTTTCTTCATTCAGTTATCCACAATTCATTCTGCAAACATTTCTGAAGCTTCTGTAATGTGCCAAGCACTCTAGTGGGCACTCAGTGTGCAAATATGAGCAAGACAAGGTCCCTGCAGCCAAGGAGCTGACAGTCCTGTGGAGATTGACTTGATTTTAATAACAGGATACACCTGCTATGACAAAATCCCATCCACATTATAACAGACACAAAGGAAGACGGTGTCAGCTGTGCTGGGGGGCAGGGAGGTGTTACCAAGGTTCCGTGGGGATGGCGTTGGTCAGGTTGTCAGTCCAAGCAAAAGCAGAAGAGGCCCAGCGGCCTGGGCTGGTGGAGTCCATCAGACATGGCTGGACCCAAGGGTTCATGGGACACAGGAAGGCCAGCAGGAGCCCCTTGGAGGGCTTGGACTTCGCTCTGGGAGGAGGGTTTGAAGCACACAGTGGCACATTCGTGTTTTGTGAAGATCTCTCTGGTGGCATCACTGAGGGTGGCAACTGTGCCAGCCAAGAGACAGCGAGGGCCTGAGTCAGGACTCTAGCAGTGTGAGCAAAGCAGAATCAGATGTGAAAAGTATCAGAGAGGTTCAGGGACTGGGTCTCAGAGCAGATTAGACATGGGAAAGGAAGGAGGAGAGGGCCGGGGGAGCCACCAGCTTGTGATTAGGTGACCGCTCCGACAGGGAATACAGATCTCTCCAGCGGTCCTCTGCCTCTAGTTTTAGCCCTCCGTGCCCCTCTGATCTACTACCACAGTCATCTTCCTCACCTGCAAAGTTCACTAGTGTGTCAAGCAATAATTTGCTCTGCACTTCTTCCCAGTAGTAGAGTAAGCACACAGCAGCCTGGTGCATGATGCCCAACCTTCTAGCCCTGTCCCCCACTGCTGCGCATCTCCTGACCCTGCACCCCAGCCTGCCCTGCTGTGCCACGCCTCCAGGAATTTTGCATGCACCCCCTCTCTGTCTGCAGTATCCTCTTCCTCCTGTCCTCCCCATTCCAACCCTGCCCCCAACCAACCAACCTAGTCACCCTTGCTCCTTCTTCAAGTTTCATTTGATTCGCCCTTTCCTCCTCTCCTTGCTGCCAAATGCCAGGAGTGTTCCTATGCTGGGCATGCAGCACATGCTGTGGCTTCTCAACCACTCACCGTATCTTGACCTCTGTTCTGGAAGCCAGCACACACACGTCCCCTTGCTGCGGGTGAGCAGGGGCACATACCTGCATTTCCTAGGAGGCTCTGAGGAGTTTGGTCATAGAGTAGCTAGGCAGGTCTACACCCATAGATCTTTGTCTTCAACAGGTTTACTCACCCATCTGAAGTGTGCAATTCAGCCAGGTGGTACATGACTGAAATCCCAGTACTTAGGAGGCTGAAACAGGAGGATTGCAGGTTCAAGGCCAGACTTGGCAACTTAGCAAGATCCTGTTTCCAAATAAAAAATAATAGGGGCTGGGGGTGTAGCCCAGTGGTAGAATGCCTCTGGGTTCAATCCCCAGTACCCAAAAAATCCAATAAAGAAATAAAGGAAGGAAAAGGAGGGAGGCTAGGAAGGAAGGAAGGAGGGAGGGAGGGAGGCAATTCAATTGTTTTTAATATATTCACAGGGTTGTATGACCATCACCACTACCTAACTTTTGAATACGTTCTCCCGTTAAAAAGAAACCCTATAAGCCGGGCATGGTGGCGCACGCTTGTAATCCCAGTACTTGGGAGGCTGAGACTGGCAGATCTGGGGTTTGCGGCCAGCCTCAGCTACTTAGTGAGGCCCTCCGCAACTTAGTGAGACCCTGTTTCAAAATAAAGAATAAAAAATAGGGCTGGGGGTGTAGCTTGGAGGTAGAATGTCCCTGGGTTCAATCTCCGGTACTGCAAAAAAACAAAAAGAAACCCTATACACATTAGCAACCATTCCCCACTGCTCCCCCAGACCCTTGCAACTATTACTGTACCTTCTAACACTATAGATTTGCTTGTTCTGGAATATATTACGTAGAAATGGAATCACATAATATATGTCTGGCTTCTTTCACTTTTCATGAATTTTCTTTTCACTACTTTCATGAATTTTGAAAACATATGTTTTCAAAAATTTATCTATCTTAGCCGGGCGTGGTGGCGCACGCTTGTAATCCCAGTACTTTGGAAGGCGGAGACCGGAGGATCCGGGTTCGCAGCCAGCCTCAGCTCTCTCTCTCTCCCTGTCTCTCTCTCTCTCTCTCTCTACCTAGTGAGGCCCTCTGCAACTTCGTGAGACCCGGTTTCAAAATAAAGTATAAAAAATAGGGCCAGGGGCGTAGCACGGAGGTAGAACGCCCCAGCGTTCAATCCCCGGTACTGCAAAAAAAAAAAAAAAATATCTATCTTATAGCACATATCTGAACTTCATTCCTTTTTGTAGCTGACTCATATTCTATGGTATAGATATACCACATTTTGCACGTCCATTCTTCAGTCAATGAGCATTTGAGTTGTTTCTACTGATTGGCTACAATCCTTACTATATGAATATTCAGGTTCAAGTTTTTGTGTGACTGTGTGTTTCTTTTCTCTTGGGTGTACACCTGAGCACAGAACTGATGGATCATATGGTCATCATATGTTTAACATTTTGAAGAGCTACCAAACTGCTTTCTAAAGTGGCTGCATCTTTTTTTATTTTGTTTATTTTTGGCACTTGGGGTGGAACCCAGGGCATTCTACCTCCGAGCTACACCCCAGCCCTTTTTATTTTTTTTTTATTTTGAAACAGGGTCTTGCTAAGTTGCTGAGGGTCTCGCTAAATTGCTGAGGCTGGACTTGAACCTGCAATCCTCCTGGCTCAGCCTCCCAAGTACTGGGATTAAAGGTGTATGCCACTGTGCCTGGCTCATTTTACATTTCTACCAGCAGTATGAGGGTTCTAGTTTCCTACACATGTTATTGTCTGTCTTTTTGTTATAGCCATCCTAGTGACTGAGAAATCGGATCTCATTGTGATCTGGATTTGCATTTCCCTAATGACTAATGATATGAAGCATCATTTCACATGCATATTGGTCATCCATATATATTCTTCAGAGAACTGTCTATTCAAATCCCTCACCAATTTTTAATTGGATTATGTGGCTTTTTATTGTTGAGTAGTAAGAATTTGTTTAGGGCTCTGAATACAAGTCTCATCCACCTGGAATAAATGGGAGGGACTCAGTGCCCACCGGCAGGAGGGGAGCTGAGAGTGACTGCTGGCAGCTCGGGCCACCCCATGAAGCTCACGCTCTCGGGATTTCTTTCAGCCGAGTGTGGAGGGACAGTGAGAGGAGAGGTGTCGGGGCAGGTGCTATCGCCCGGGTATCCGGCTCCCTACGAACACAATCTCAACTGCATCTGGACTGTCGAAGCAGATGCCGGCTGCACCATTGGGTAAGTGCCAGGCCTGGCAAAGTAACCCTGCCATTCATTGAGGGCCATCCTCAGGTGCCCCAGCTAATGCCTGGCCCCTCCAGCTTCTCCTGGAGGCCCTGTGGAGCCACCGTGGTTGCCATGACCCCTGGCTTGGGCTGGGTCCCCTGGAAAACCTGGACAGGCCAGTCTCGGTCTCATAGTGCTGCATGTGGAGTCCAGACAGCTCAATTAGAGCAGAGCAGCGGGAGACATGGGCTTGAAGCCATCCAGCGCAGGCTGGATCCCAGCCCTTCCACCTAGACTGTGGGACTTTGGGCAAGTCCCTTCACCTCTCTGAGTCTTACCATCTTCTTCTGTTGAGTGTGATTCTGGGGACAAAGCCCTGAATGAGACACTGCGTGTAAGGAGCTCAGCAGAGCCCCAGGGACATAGTGAAGGTTTAATCACTGTGGGCTGTTCCTCTGACAGTCAGGAAGGGTTGGCTCAGAGCTGCGTGACCCCAGGCAGGTGGCTTCCCTCTCTAGGTCTGTTTCCATATCTGTAAAATTAAAACAAAAGTGCATGTATTTTCGGGGTATAGGAGGAGTAAATAACAAAAGCCCAGTGGTCCCTGGTACTTGGTATGTTCTCCCTCTACATATAACTCCCTTCCCCTATAAGCACCTAACAGGAATTTCTTACTGGAGCTCCAGTCAGAGAAGAAAGAAGCAGCGCCGTCTCTGCAGTACAGGACCTGCCGTATTAACTCTTCACAGCAGCTCTGTGAATGATGCTGATAAGCCCCACGATGAAATGAGCATTATTATTTTTATTCCCATTTTATATATGTGAAAGCTGAGATTCCAAGAGAATGTACAGAATGACTAGATTGCACAGGGACTCAGAAAGCATGGGAAATGAACCCAGATCTTTCTGAATCTTCACACTATATCACACTGCTGGCAAGGCTGGGCCTTGAGCTGTGGTTCAGATGAGTTAGGAGTTACAGGGCAGATGGGGTAGAAGCCCAGATGGAGGTATGAAAGGAGGATTGAAGAAGGGAATTGGGGAGGAAACAGGCTGGCTGAAGCAGGGGGTGCATGTGGATGAGCTGGCTGAAGCAGGGGGTGCATGTGGATGAGGAATACATTGGGTTAGAGTATGGCCTGGTTATGGGTCAGAGAATGGCCTGGTTACGGAGGATCTTAAATGCCAATAAATAAGAGGGAGCCATGGTAGGTTCTTGAGCAAGGTTGGCCCACCAGGGCAGTTTGCAGTGCAGAGCGCTCACGGGAAGGCAACCATCAGGAGTCTGTGGCAGCCATCCAGGAATGGAGTGCTGAGGATTTGGAATAATGGCAGAGCCAAGAAAAGGAGCAGAACCGTAGCTCGGAGAAGATCCCTGCCCTCAAGAGTTTTCGATGAAGGAGAACTGGCTAAGGAGTTGTGTTGCTACCAGAGTTATAGACATTCATATCCTCACTGGTGCACACACATCCTTAGACAGTTCAATTAATATGAAAGAAACACAGTGTTCATGGTGTGCACAATTTTGAGCTGTGCCCTGTGCAAGTGAGGTCCGCAACACTCTTAGGGATTTTGTTACCAGGGGGGCAAGTTACATATATACTTTCATCCTGCACATTCCTGCTGGGATAAGCTGGAAGTGCACCTCTGCTTAGAAGCCCCCACGGCACCCCATGAAGGCCGTGACACTTCACAGAGTAAAAGCTCAACATCTCATGCTGGCTTTCGGGGCCACCATGGCCTCAACCCACCTCCCCAACCTTATTTCCCACCACTTCTCTTCTGCGACATCCTGGGAAAGCTAAATTCCTGGGGACCCCCGTCCATACGCTCGTGGCCCAGCTCTGTGCCTCTGTTTTCACCCGCCCTGCACCTGGAATGCCTTCCTCCCTCCAAAACCTCCCGTCTACAGTTCCCCATCCCTCAAAGTCAAAAACAAATGTCAGCTCACCCAGGAAGTCTTCTCCCATCCCCCACCAGGAGCCCTCTCTCCCTCCTTGGAACTGCCGCTGCCTGTGTCCTAAAGATCCCTGTGACACAGGCCACTGTCCTCTGTCAGTGCTCATGCCACCCCTTCCTTCCTAGAGCTGTAGTCTCTGCTGATTTGTCTTGGTAAGTCCCCCGCTTTCAGCACAGCGCTCCTGG
Source organism: Glis glis (assembly GCA_004027185.1). NCBI lineage: Eukaryota > Metazoa > Chordata > Mammalia > Rodentia > Gliridae > Glis > Glis glis. Next base: position 35,493 of record PVJS01008493.1, read on the forward strand.
CTCAACAAGTGTCAACTGTTTGATGAGTGAATAAAGGAATGAATGAAGCAGGACTCATGTATAAAGGTATTTGCATGACTAGCGACCCTTTGGCAGTCCCTCAGGAAACACTGAGTGGACGGCGAGGGTGTGGGGAGCATAAGGACTACTTCACTTCCGTGTATGCAGGCGCAAATCAGGAGAAAGTCCAACTCGCCTCACTTGGAGTATCCTTCATTCATTCCTTCATTCACGCCCTCAAATAACAACCCTGTTTGTTTGCTACACGGTGTTACATACGTGAAGGAGCCCCCCTGGCTGTTCACACAGGGAATCCTGCGTGCGTGCACAGAACAAGGCGTGGCTTAAGCAGGAAGGGAATGAGAAGGCGGATCCGGAGAAGGGAGAAGTTATCCTGGAAAAGGTGTCACTATAGCAGAGTTCCAAAGAATGGGAAAGAAGCTGCCAGGTAGCTGGGGAGGGAGGCCAGTGGGAGGCGAAGGGGCTTTTCAGCAGGGGAGATGGGGCAGTGTGCCTGCCTGGAGGAGCTGGACATGGTTAGCGTGGCTAGATGACCCCTGCGAGTTGGTGGACAGCACAGCTGCGGAGCAGAGCTGGTGGAGAGGTCCCACCAGCACGCGGAGGGCCTTGGGCTAAGATGCTGCATCTGGACAGCTCCTGGCAGCTTTGCCAGGCTGAAGGGGTGGCCTGGCTCTGGGAGCCCCATGAGGAGGCGGTCTCAGTGTGGTGGGATGAGTGGCAGTAGAAAAGGGGAAGAAAAGACAAATTCAGGGGCCATTTAAGCAGCTACACCAACTGAGCTCACCCTCCTTAGTAAAGATGGAGATGATGTCTTCTCTTTTCCCTTTTTTCACTGTGTAACAAACAGTATGTAAAATATGCAGAAAGGTTGGAAGAACAGCATGCTTTGCCATGTGTGCCTTCTTTCTCTTTTCTTCTCTTCCGATCCTTCCTCACCCTCCCCTTCTTTGGCTGAGACACTCAAAAGTACATTGTAGGCACCATAATACTTTGTTCCTAAATACTTTGGTGAGTATTTATCCAAAGAGAAGGACAGTCTCGGTGACACAGCCACATTAGGGCTGGAGGGCAGCAGCACAGATCTGGGGGCGGCTGGCACAGGGAAAGGGCAAGAAGTTGACCAAGGGGTGTCTGGGCAGGAGAGAGGACGCCTTCACTGCTGGGAATGGCGAGGGGAGAGGTGGAGGGGGCGGAGGCTCAGGTCGAAGCGACCCAGGAGGCACCCTCTCCAGAGTAAGAGCTAGAAACTGGGACCCTGCGGCGCGCACGGTGTGCTTGAGGACCAGAGGTGGGCAATGGAGCGTAAGACAGACAGCATCCGTCCTCACATGGGAAGGCTTCTTGGAGCCACAGCCACCCCAAGGGAGCGAATGCTAGGTAGGCAGAGGTCTTCAGGCTGGATCAAGACCTGCAGAGAGTGGAGAAAGAGATGCAAGACATCTCTCTCTCTCTCTCTCTCTTACTCTTTTCCTTCCCAACCCAGTCTGCCCTCCCACCAGTATGTGCAGAGTGCACACGCGCAGCTGTAGTCCTGCGCACTCACTCCCTCTCACACTGCCCCTCCTTCTCTCCTTCACCTCTATTCCTTCCTCTCCCTCTCTCCTTTCTCCTGCTTCCTTCCTCCCTCTCTCTCTTCTTCCCATCTCCGTCCCTCTCCCTCTCTACCCCCTCCCTCCCTCTTCTTCCTTCCCCCCTCCTCCTTCCCCCTCCCCCCTTCTCTCCCTTACTCTTTTGCTTTCCCTCCCCCCAACCTCACCTCACTTGAGTAACCTGCAGTAAAGTTCAGGGAATTAATAATTACACTATGAAAAGACACCCTTTGTGTTTGAATCCTTATTTAGTCATCTTTTATTGGGAATATATTTATAGACATTTTCTACGTAAAAAAAATAAATGTTCATTTTTTAAAAACTTTAAACTGCAACACTCTGTGATCTTACTCTTCACACGCCCCACTTAAGATAACCATTGACATCCGGCCGTTCTACTTATTGCTTAAGACACTTGGCGTGCCAATAAGCACATAAAGCAAATTATGCAAACATGGTTTCTAAAACAGGTTCATCTCCATGCACGGCTCAGTAACTTGCTTTTTGTTTTGCCAGTTAATCATACATCATCATCTTATTATGTCAATATATATAGATCCGCCTCATCCTGTCTGCTGGCTACAGGGAATTCTACTGTGTGCATAGCCATAATTTATTTAACTACTCCCCTATTGATAAAGTGAATATTTTCAGGTTTTTCACTCCAACGAACATCCTCTTACATGAAGCTTCTAACAGACACCCAGTTATTTACTAAAGGTATATTCTTAGGAGGCAAATTTTGATACATGACCTCGGATTTTCCCTCTAGATACTGCAGCAATTTACGCATCCACCAGCAGTGTATGGGAAGGCTGGCTTCCCCCACAGTATCTGCCAGTTGTCCATCCTTTGAATCTTTAACAATTTGATGGACAAAAGGATGCTTAATTGTCTTTGCTGCTTCCAGTTCTTTGTACATTTTTTGGTAGTTTGTCTTTTTCCTATAGAGTATTTACCTGGGCTCATTTCTAAATAGTTTATCATTTCAGTTTAGATTTCTTTTGAACCCAAGAATATCCCCAAAAAATGTTGTGACCAAGTGGTTATATATTTTGCATGATCTCTTTTTAAAATTTTTTGCCGCATCGTGCCTTTTTCACTTTTTGGAATTTTCTTCTTATTAATCGTCCATGGATGTTTAAGAACGTGAGTACACGGTTCTGTATTTCTCCTATCAAATGTTATTATGATTGCTTTCAGACAAAATATTATTATACATACAAGTTTCTCTTATTTCTGACTCTCCTATTGCAAGCAGATCTGATCTAATTGGCTTTGTTTTTCGTTTAGTGATTAAAATTCTCTATCCTGTTTTTATTCTGCCAGTGGTCTTGTGGGTTTTTTAAATTCCATTTTTAACAGTAATTATCCTGATATGTACTCCCCCTTCATTTGGGCAACCTTGTTTTTGTTTTGATTTCAAGGAAACTGCATTTTCTGTTTTCAGCCTGGTCTTGACAGCCTCCTTTTGTTTTTATCAAAATCTCTACCTCGCATCTCTCTGAGGAGACTATTTATGTTTTGTTTTACAATGTCACTTGTTTCCCCCACATCGACCACATTTTGCAGTGGGGCCATTTGGTTCGGTTATTCAGTCGGATTCTTTATGTCCCACAAGTCTTATTGTTCACTCGGCAGCAAGTCCAAGCTTAGAGCCGGACTCTGTCCCAGGCTACCGGCCGCTCTCGTTAGCTCTGCAGCTCGGGGAGCTCTTCCAGTTCTCTGTGCCTCAGTCCTCGTATCTGAAATGGCAACTAAAGACAGTGCCTACCATGAAGTCATTGTGAGGACTGAGTTAACATATATAAAGCACTTAGAACCGTGGCCTCCAGGAGTGGGGTAGACAGTTGTTCACTGGACCCAGGCAGGGCACCCCTAGGCACAGCAGCCAGTAGGTTGCTCCTTGAGAGTCACACATGGTAGGGTGCTGGGCACAGTCAAGAGAGGGCTTCCAGGGGCCTCTCCCTGCCCTGTCCCCACCCTGACCAAGCACTGAGGGGTGAGCAGAGGGATTTGTCACCAGTTCAGCCTGACAAGCTAGGCAAGGTTAGCCCCTTCCCGAGTGCCAAAGAGGAGCAGTGGGTGGCTGCAGGAATCTGGCCAGGCTGCCCCTGGGTGTGGCCCATGCTGGAATGCTGGCCCTTCCTGGGTGTGTGTGGCAAGAGTGAGCTGCAGGCAGACCCTTCCCTTCATCCCAGGTAGCATCTGTAGCCCTTGGCAGGCACGTCTTCCTGAGTACTGAGAACAGGACAGGTGGACCGACGAACTCCACCCAGCCCCAGCAGCCCACAGCAGAGCAGCACAGCGACCTGCACCCTCACCCGCACCCCCACCCCTGCCACCCTCACCTGGGTCACAGGTGCACAGAACACAGACAGCTCATCCAGGACGGCTGGGACCCTTCTCCATCCCCAGTGTGGGGCTTGGAGTTTTCCTTGTTATAATCAGTGAACCGGCTTATGTAAAAACTAGAGAAGACAAGGAGAGAAAGTCTTTAGCTCTCTATCATTCTCCTCTACCTAACATTTATCAAATAGCTACAGAATACAGGGTTCTGGACCAGTGATCATTGCCCCCATTTTATAGATGAGATCATTGAGGCCCATAAACAGTTCCCCAGCGATGTGGGTTTTGAACCCGTTCTGCCTCTCCAGTTATTGCTCTTTCTAGTCTGCCACTCCAGCCTGGTCTAGTTTTGTTTAACACAGCAGGACTGTGTGATGCAGTGTGGTGAGAAATACAAAGAGCAGACTAAGGCCGGGGCCCTGTGTCCCAGGGTTGTAATGGAGAACTAGGCAAACAAGCAGACACCTCCAAGACAGGGTGGATGCAGGAAGTACGGACTGAGTAGCGGTTCAGGTTCAGCAACGAGAGAGAGAGAAAGAAAAGAGTCCTGCCTGGAGGTACAGGGATGATATTTCCAATTGGAGGTGGAGGAGTGAAAGTATAAACATAGGGGAAAGAACCTCTGGATTCTCATGTGGGGGAGAGAGGCTGTGTGGATGAAGAGGGGTCTTGGCAGGACCCTGAGGACCAAGGCGAGAACTCTGAATGGAGTTCCCAGTGTCACCAGGGGCCAGCGGAACATTTCAAAGACAGTACCAACATTCAGTTCAAGTCAAAAATTTGGAGCATTTATTTGGAGCCAGGTATTTCGCCAAGCACTGAGGGTATAAATATAAATAAGAAACAGTCTTTTCCCTTGAAGGTCTCAGGATTACACAGAGAAATTATATCAGGAATGGAAATAGAAAAACCAACTAAAGCTGGCTTCACAGATAGGGGTTCATTTTTCTCCTGGAATAAGAATCTGAAGGTCCCATCCAGACCTGCTGCAGCTGCTCAGGGATGCCACGACCTTACCTCTTGCTCTCCCATCCTGAGGCTTTCATCCTCATGGCTACTGAGTCAGCTGCCACAGCTCCAGACATTCTATCTGTGTCCCCGTCTAAAAGAAGAGGGAAGAGGAGAGGGCACAGAGCTCTCCCCTAGCGAGGGTTTGCATATTTCTTTGGGAAGAAGCACCATCCTTAGAGACGTCTTCCTACATTTCATCCATCAGAACGTGCCACACCTGGCTGAGGAAAAGTGAGAAATCAATTTTGCTTTCCTTTTACAGTCTCGTGGTAGAGACAGATGAGCGGTTTGGAAATAAAGTACAAATCAGCCAACCCAGAGCTTCTGCTACAGGCGCTCACATAATGTGATAAATGCTATCGCAGAATTATGTTCCCATTGAACAGCGTCTGGGAGGACAGTTCCTAATTCTAGGTGGCAGTAGGGGCGGGGTGTCACAGAGAGGAAGTGCCACTGGTCTAGCTGCACATTAAAGAACAGCCGGTGTTCCCGTGCAGGGTAGAAGGAAGTGCGTCCAGGCATGTGAAAGAGAGGAAGGTGCAGATCTATACAGCTACTTCTGGAACTGCTGGTGAACTCAGGCAATGTGGCAGGCGATGTCTCTGCTTCAGGAAATCGGTGGTTGTGCAAAGGATAAATTGGCGAGGAAGCCAGAGAGGGGCTGAAAACAGAGGATCCTGGTTCCATTCAGAAGAATCGACTTCTGTTCCTTACACGCAGATTCATTTGGGACTGAAAGCCAGGATGGCTGGCTGTTGGAGGAACAGCTAAGAGGTGGCCCTTTACAGGCGTGCCCTCCTGCAGAGATCTGAGACCCGTGGAGGGGGGAGAACTTCTTGCTCTTGGCCACTCTGATTTCTGTTCCTAGTTGCCAGCTTACCATAAAGCTCATATTCGGCTATTAGTCCTTGCTTGTTGATTTTTAACCAGAGGGATGTTTCTTAATGATTAGTGTGGAGGGAAAGCTGGAAGCTCCATCCTTAGATGTTGGGCACCAAGCAGCAGGATCACGGAGAGGAGGGGCACGGTTTGGGTTAACCAGATCCCCTGCCCAGTGGAGCTTGTCTTCCTGGGAGGATGCTGGACTGGACAAAACATCTGGCTCTGCCTGCAGCCCAGATCCCCCTGCTGCCATTTCAGATCCATCATAGGGCAGCAACTCCCCACTGTGGTCAGCAAGTGGGCAGCTGGCCCAGAAGAGGCAGAAGGCACCGGAAGTGAAGCTTGTGCTCACAGCTATGGCCAGGAATCCTGGCCGCAGGTTCAACAGCTTCCAGAAGGTTTCTTTTTGAGCAGCGCCAGTGAGTTAAAGTTGAAACAGAGAAGGGCTGTGTTCTTGCACTGCGAGAGCTGACCTCCTGAAGGAACCGCACAGATAAGCACACGCGACGGGCATTCTTTTGTGAGAGTTAAGGTTTCAACAAATCAGAAATGGCCAAAAGGAGCTGGAAAGTTGTTTTGAAGGAGAGGATGTGGACAACCTGGGAGGTATAAATGTGGCTTTGAGATTGGCGGTGCTCTCCCGTGATTTCGTTTTTTCTGGATCACTGCTAGAAAAAGAGACACAAACTACTTCAAATTATCCAAGAACGATAATCCTGCCGAGCCGCGCGGGGTAGTTGAATTGGCCGGAATGTATCCATTTGGCTGCCAGTTTCTGATCCCAGAAATGAATTCCAACACCTCGTAGGAGAAGAATAAGCAATTCAACCAAAGAAATGCACATGCCTTGTTGGGTAACACGCTGAACCAGTAGAGATGGCTCCCTTTCAAAAGACTGGCTAAAGAATAATAGTAATAAGTAAAATAAACTTCAGGGATGCTACAGAAAGCATACCATTGTAAGAAAAAGAACTCTTTCCCTAAAGAAACAGGGGAGCTTCTTTCTGAAAAGGTTTTACTATAATAGGCAGAAGAAAATCCAAGGGGTACATATGTAATATTCTTTTAAGTATAAAGGAATAGGGATGATAAGTTGAAGAGGGTGGAAGGGGAGAAGAGGATGCTGAGACACAAAGGCAGTGATGGAGACAGGTAAAGAATGAGAAGAAAGCAAATACCTAATGACAACTAACATCCACAACAGCAGCACGCACCTTGCAATAAATAAAAAGCATCGAAACAGGCAACAAGCTAAAGAATCCAAGACTGCAGAGAAAAAGTGTGAAGGTACGAAAGAAAAATAGCCAGGCATGGAAGACAGAGTGACAACCCAGGAGGCAGAAGCGACGAAGGAGAAGCAGCCGCACACACTCCTTTCTCACAGTTCTGGAGGCCCGGAAGTCCACAGTCAAGGCGTCGGCAGATTCAGTGTGTGACGACGACCCATTCCGCACAGATGGGACCTTCTTGCGATGTGGCGTGGGGGCAAACAAGCTCCCTCGGGCCTCTTTTATAAGGGCACTAATCCCATTCGTGAGGGCTCCACCCCCGTGATTTAGTCACCCCCTAAAGGCCCCACCTCCTAACATCAGCTCTTTGGGGATTAAGATTTCAACATATGAATCTGGGGGGGACACAAGCATTCTGATCATAAAACAGACCTTCCTCCCACCTCCCAGTGACCAACATATAGCTGCACCTCATTGCGAGGGAGGCCATGCCTATGAAGAGGAATGGAGAGTTGAACACACAGCATTGCTGTTTCTTCCACCAAGAACAAACATACTGGTTCTGATAAGTGTAAATCTGCTTTGATCTGGCCACCCCAGTGAGCGAGGCAGAGGGAATGTGGGGGCAGAGGCAGCCTCTGGAGCAGGCCAGGGTTACGGGAGCTCAGGGCGGGCAGGATTCCAGAATGAGAGGACCTATGGATATAGGGCCCCAAGCAGAGAAGATCTACGGTCTGGAGCCTGGCTTCAGGATCAGCAAAGAAATGAGGTTGAGTGGGTGAGCAGAATGCAAGACTCAAAAGGAGCAGCCTTATGGTATGTGGAGGTCCCAGAGAGACCCCCCTAAACGCCAGTACACAGAAATAGACTCTCTTGCTATATATGGAGCAAGTACTGACTGACCCGTGGGGAGGGATGGAGGGAGGGAGCTGTAGGGCTGCCCGCAAGCTAAACATCCATATTGCAAGGTACAGGTTGGTTAAAAGAAAAGAAAATTTGCCACGTAGGAGAACAACAAAATATTAAAAATGAAAGTTTGGGACAAAGGAATAGGATAAAAATACACATAAATAGAAAGCAGGGATCACAACCTTGCTTTTCTTTAAAAAAAAAGATAAAATTCAAGGTAAAAACAAAAAGCATAAAAAGGGCAAAGAGAATTCTTTCATATGATAAAATGCATAGTCCGCAATACCATGCATGGTCATGAATCTTTGTGCACCAACTAAATTAAGGAGAAAACATAAAGCAAAATCTGTTGGGTATTGACAATCGTTGTAGGAGACATTAATATATCTCTCTTAGTCGAGTTAAAAGATAAATAAGTAGAACAAACATGGACTTTGTTTCAGGTCATTTTACCATTTGTGGATTTTATACTACATATCAGGCACAGCACTAGGTGCTTTACATGTGATTTTACCTACAATAACCCTCTTAGCGACACTGATAAATAATGTTACTGCTGTTTTACAAAGGGGTAAACTGAGGCTCTGCAAGGTCACCCATTTAGGTCTTTGACTTCACAGCCAGTGGTGTTTTTGTTTTATTTTTGTTGTTGTTTAATTTTATGGGCAACATTTCTTCTAAGGACGAAGATACATCTGCCTACCACAGAATCTCTATACATACAGGGTGGGCCCTGTGTAATGATAGGTAACCTGAGAGCCTCCAGTTACGGGGTGACATGAAGAGAGGGTGGCCAGGCGCAAGGTCGCCCCGCACCTTGGAGGGAAGGCAAGGCATAAACCCAAGTCTAGAGTATGCAGCATCTTCAGTGACCTCAAGCCCAGTTTTATTCTTCCACTTTTGAAAATAACCAAAGAATCCTTTTTTTCTTTTCTTTTGAATACCAGCTGGCCCTAGGAGAAAAGGGCCTCTAATACAGCTCTAGACACCAGTGCCAGCTTGGGGCTTCGGGTTGTCTTCTCAGCTTTCGCTCTTTGGGTAGCACGATGCTTTAATTATTATTGTCTGCTATTATGATCATGGTTTAATTGTTGGTTTGCACTGGGGTGGCTCAGAGGGGGGCATTTTCTAGAGCAAGTATTATTTTCTTATTGTCATTTCCAATGTCACTGAGGATAATTTAAGCTGCGTTCTCATCTGGGGACAGGAGTGATTTCTGACCCCCTTCCTCCTGCAGCAGCTGTTCACTCACATGCCATCTTCCCTGATGTAAAGATCTGCTGTCACCGCACAGATCTGTAAGGGGTCCGTTGGTTTACGCCGTGGTGACAGTTGCCTAGGAGTGCCCGGAGCGCTTTCAGATTCTGGGGCCCAGTCAAAAGGCGAGAGAAATCAACACGTCGAGATGCTGCAGTTTGTTTTTTCTTTTTCCCCTTTTCACATTGCCGCATGCTGTTCCAATGTGCAGTGGATACAGATGAACCACTAATGAGGCGGGTGGGATCCCAAAATGCCCAATGCGTTCAAGTTTCAGGCTGAGAGAACTGAGGGGCTTGACCCCTGAAGCTAGTGACCCCGGAAGTGAGTTTTGCCTGTGGGCTGCCCTTGCGGGGGCAGGGTCCTACAGTGAGAATCTAGTGCCCTCCTAGCTTCTCCAGTTGGGGCTCTGGTAGAACTTTTTTTGTGTGTGGTACTGGGGATTGAACCCGGGGGCCTTCTACCTCTGAGGTACACCCCAGCCCTGATTTATTTTTTCTTTGGAAACAGGGTTTCGCTAAGTTGCTGAGAGCCTCATTAAGTTGCTGAGGCTGGCCTTGAACCTGTGATCCTGTCTTAGCCTCCCAAGTACTGGGATCACAAGTGTGTACCACCACTCTAGGCTTAGAACATCTTTTCCTAGCATTGAAGCTCCGTGTCATGAACCTCACCAGCCTCTCCATCGGGGCACGGTGGAGTCTCAATGGCGGGCTGGTAGGAAGAGGTAAAGGAGCGAGGACCGGGTGGGAGCATCCTTAGCGGGGGACCTGCTACCGGGGGGCTGTGGTGGGAGGTGGGACACTCTAGAAACGCCATGAGGAAAAGGTACGTGGCGACCTCAGACTCAAGCAGGGACAGCCCCACACGCCAGGGCACTGTGCCCCTGCAAGCCAAGCAGGCTGCAGCCAGCTGTGAAGTCAAGACCCGGAGCAAGCAGAGTTCAGGGCTGCCCTGCAGGGGGATGGGAGAGAGACCCAGGCACCCAAGGGGGCCCAGTTCCCTAAGCTGATATACTTGCTGGGTCAGACTGCACAGCCCCACTAGACACCAGACTTCAGACACTGAGATCCACTCAAGAGTCCTCGCCTTGGATGGGAAGGGCGCCTCCTTCACGGACCTCAGCCCTGGCCCAGCACCACTAGGACCACGGGGCCCTGCCTTCCTTGCCTCTCAGCAGCGTGGATGGTGTTCCCTTCCCTGCGACTCCTGCCCCTTCACTTCTGAGCAGCCCCTTTCCTGGTCTTCCTTCTTCCTCCTCCACTCCTGAAGCTTCTCTGCCCACACATGCTCACTGCTGCTGCTTTCAGAACTCTGCTCTGCGTGCTTCCCACACTACACCCCGTGGGTGAGCTTGTCCCAGCCTACAGCTGCAGGTCACACTCACCAGCACCCTGCACTGGGGATCTAACCCAAGGGCACTCTACCTCTCACCTACACCCCCAGCCCTTTTTTATTTTTTATTTTTGAAACAGGGTCTTGCTAAATTGCCAAGGCTGTCCTCAAATCTGCAATCCTCCTGTCTCAGCCTTCCAAGGATTGGGATTATAGGTGTGGACCACCGTGCCTGTCCATGCTCACCCTCTTTTCTCTGTCCGAATTCCCTTTTCCCCTCACACTCCTCACCACATATCCTGTGCATCTCTCAGGACTCAGCTTAGTTGTTACCCCCCAACCCCCACAAGGAGGATTCGCCTCACCCCTAGGCCTGAGTTAAGAGTCCTCTGTGTGTATACCATTAACCGTAGAGCTTACACCGTGTTTAGGGGCAGAAACATGCCGTATTTCTGTTGGTATCTGCAGTGGCTGATGAGCTGTCTGCATGGAGTACCTGTCTGTCACTCATTAATTGAGTGTGTGCACATCAGCATCTGCCCAATGGGCCCAGAGAACCCAGAGGGCTGCGTGGAGGACAGGAGACCACAATGGACGAATTCCCACTCAGCACTGGCTCTGCCACAGGGTGTATGAGCTAGCTCCTACCACTCGGGCAGCGATAGGCCACCAAAGATATACTTGTAAGGTCCAAGGGGCGGGATATGGGCCATGCAGAGAGATGTCAGAAGTTCCAGAGCAGTGGAAAATGTCTTTGTCAGGATGGAGGACTTGTTCAGGCTGCCTCTTGCAGAGTGACACCTCTTGGCCAGGACAGTGGGTGAGCCGAGCTGTGGGATCACTAAAAGCACATTCATCCATAAATTGCATGAGACAATATACACCAGTGGGTTAGTGCATATTGTGCTGGGCACCAGAGGTATAGAGATGAGCAGGACACAGGCGTGACAGGGAAGGGACTCAGCAAGACAGGTAAGTCAGAGGGTGAGTGATGAGCGGGGCTCATGGCCGGAGCTTCCCACCACCGGGGTCGTGGGAGGGCCTGGAGAAGCCTGCAGCATCGCTCCCCATGGCATGTACACATTACTCGGGTATTTATGAGTTCACTAGGGCTGCCATAACAAACAGAATGGTAAGTATAACAGAAATTTGGTTTCCCACAGTTCTAGAGGCTCGAAGTCCAAGCTTCTAGGAGGGCCATGCTCCCTCCGAGACTCAAGGGAAACTTGTGCTTCCTCCTCTCTTGGTTTCTGGTGTGTGCCGGCATCCCAGGCATTCCCTGGCTTGGAGCACACGGCCCCAAGCTCTGCCTCCGTCCTCACATGGCCTTGTGTGTCTCCTCTGTGTTCCTGTATCTGTATCTCCCCCTCTTGCCTCTTATAAAGATCTCAGTCATTTCATTTACAACCCAGGCTAATCCTGGGTTGACCCCATTGTCATAGCGTGGTTACCTCGGCCAAGGTCCTATTTCCAAGTAAGGTCACAGTCACAATACCAGGACTTGGGACCCGAGTGTATCTTTTTGGAGAGGCACAGTTCAACTGGCCACATATAGTATGGGGGTATGTGCAGGGGTAGGAAACTTCCAGGCAGAGGGAAGCCCCCAAAGCAAGAAAATAAGGAAATAGATGAAGGACAATGGGACAGGAGAAGACAACAGGGGCCACTCATGCTCATGAGGGACTTCCCAGGGCGTGTCCGTAGGAAGTCTGGCTTCATTCTGTAGGGAAAAAAGAGTGACAGGATCAGGCGTGGGGTTCAGAAATCACCCCAGCCCTGCTGTGGAGGGTAGACTGAAGGGCAGGAGGGAGCTGGACCCAGGAAGGCCAGTTGTCCTTTTATGCCTCCGCATGAGCTGCACTCTGTCTTGCCATCTCCCTCTCTCTCTCAATTTCTTCATGTTTCTTCCTTCAAAATTGCCTTTGAAGAACCCTCTCCTTGAAGCCTTCCTGGCCTCTCTGAGCCAGAAGATGGTATAAAGGAACAGGTTCCAGGTGAACATAGTTTGAACACTGGCTTCGACTCCCCCTCACTGTGTGATCCCCAGCAAGTGGCCTGTGTCAACCCCTTGGAACTTCACTGTCCCCTTCGCAAAATGTCACTCCTGGGCTCTAAATGGCAGGGTTTTCCTGTGGGTATTAGGCAACATAGGCAAGGCAACTGGCATAGGGGAGATTTCTCCAAAGGTTTAATTCTGTTTCCTCCAGTTGTGTTGGTAGTACTTTTCTAACCCGATCTGTAGCACCTATTGCACATAGTACTGTGTTTCTGTGTCTCCTTCAGTAAGCAACAGCAGCCTTCGGGGCAGAAACAGCTTTACACATCCCGGCAGCTCTCAACACAGAGCCCGATGCGCAGCACGCTCCGTCTGTGGCCCAAAGAACAAACACACACATACAAGCAAGTCATCAATGGGAAGGGACACCTTGTCCCCTCTTCTTCCCCTCCAGTGCCTCCTTACCTGGGGGCACAGTACAGGCAGGGTCATCAAAGCATTTTCAGTATTCCAAAAGAAGGCCCAGCATTCACCTGCAGGGGAGATGCTCGGACAAACCCAGATGTCTATTCGGGCCTGGAATTACTTCTATTGATCAGAAACTCTAATTAGCATTTATAGACTTTGATTTCCATAAGATGAGAAAAGTATTCGATAAGAGTCTGAATAAATGGGGCTGGTTTAGCAAACCAAGTCTTTCTGGGCTGTCATCAAGGGTGTATAATAAGAGGGTCACTGCTAGTCCCCTGGCTAATTCCCCTGCATCCACACTTGCCAGTGCCAATCTGTTCTCACCCTGAAATGCAAATCAGACCCCGTCAGGCTTACGATCCTTCAGTGACTCCCCTTAGCCCAGAGAATAAAATTTAACCTTCTTCCCCCAGAGTCCCAGTGAGCCTGGCCCCTGCCAGCTGCTCCCGGCCCAGCTACAGCCTCCGTGGCCTTCTGGCTGCTCAGATGCTCCAGGCCACCTCCCTTCCAGGGCCTTTGCACACGCCGCCCTTTATGTGCAGGAAGCAGCCTTCCACCTCTAACCTTGCCCGCTCTGCTCATGGCCGGCTCCTTTTGAGCCTGTCGTCTTGCTTAAATGTCACCTCCTTGGTGACATTGGAGAGGTCTCCCAAGCTGCTGTTCCTAAAGTGGTGGCGCGGTCTCAGCACTCTGCCACCCTCCTCACTGTGCTTGGCACAGCTGATAATCTTGTAATGGGTTTGTGTGTGCAGGTGTATTGCCCAGTTCCAGAAACCCCTGGAAAATGGCACCCTGGGTTTGGAACATGACCTCCTGACTTTTCGATTGCCAAGTTGTATTATTTCTGCAAAAGTCTCCAGCTCCCTTCTCTCGCCCTCTGTTCGTTCTTTCATCTCATCCAAGTCAAGCCTTGGACTTTATCTGGTTACCAGATCAGCTAAGCTGAATGCAATGTGGGGCATTTTTAACTTGTGGTCTTACATCTCTGTGTATGATCCACATGTACACTGTTTATTACTGATAGCGCCTCCCCAGCCTCTACTTGGCTCTCAGCCACAGTCTCTTCCTCCTGGGGGTGTGGGAAAGCCTGGCAGGGAAGGAGTGGAAGTGCCAAAGTCTGATCTGGATGATAATTACTTAGTGGCAATCCCATCTCGCTCTCCAACCAGCCCTTGACCTTGAGCAAGTCATTCATCTTCTCCGAGCCTCAGTATTCTCGTTTTTAAAGATGGCACTGATGCTACCTACACAATAAAGATGCCTGTGCAGGCTCAATGGGAGCATGAGAAAGTGCCTATACACAGTAGTTGTTATAGAAACATGTTTTCTTTCAATTCTACTCAGTCTCCATATGCTCGCTTTCCTCGGCGTCCTGTCAGACAGGTCCTCCTGGGAGCTCGTGCATTCATTCATTCATTGATTCGCTCACTCACTTGTTCAATTGTTCCTCCTTTGGGATGGAGGAGAAAGCCCAACCTCATTCTCTTCCCTCTCTCCATCTGCTTTATTCCCTCTGACATCCTACGGCCACCTGAGCTCAAGTATGGAGTGGCCTCTTCCCAGATGACTTAACCTCCTCTCTGCCTCCGGGTCTTGTCTCATGTTATTAAATCCAAAGAAAACACATTCCCTTCCATGCCACCCACACTTCGAGTTTCATTTCCTCCTTCCTTCTGAGACAGGCCTTTCCTTTCTGAGAGTGGGGACAGCAGCACAGCACGTTTGGTCTGCTCTGTGGTTGGCTGCTGATTTCACCATCAGTTTGCTTGTTTGCTCCAACTTCTGGGGAGCTCCTTCTCCTCCTTTTTAAGCAAGGGTGTGGCCCCAGACTTATATATCTCTTGTTACTGAGGAATCACCATCTCTATCTATGAAAGGTCTACCTAGGAAATCCCAGAGATTCACTTGGATCCTATTAGGACACACATGCATGCGCGCGCACACACACACAAACACACACTCTCTCTCACACACATCCAACAATAAAAAACTGGAAAATGGAACTAAAAATTAAATTTCATTCATAATGGAACCACAAACCACAAACTTAGAGACTGCCAAAGAATAAATTTTACAAAAAAGTATGCAAAGATAATCATAACAAAGAAGAAAACAATAAAACTTTGTCAAAATACATAAACTAAGTTAAGATATCTACAGTGTTCTGGCTGTGGGAAATTGGTAATAAAGACATCAGTTCTTCCCCATATTAATAAATATGTGCAATTCCAATCAAAGTCTCAATGGGACTTTTGGGAACTTGGTAACTGTGAAGTTTATCTGATAGAATAGATTTGGGAAATTAGCTAAGAAATTTTGGGGAAAGGATATGAAGGGGAACTACACTATTTTGTATAATTATAATCCACCAATAAAAAACAATTTAAGGGCTGGGCATATAGCTCAATGGTAAAGCACTTGTCTAGCATGTACATTATATGGGTCCAATCCCCAGTACCAAAAAATAAAATAAGTCCAATAGTTAAAAAAAAAAAAAAAAAAAAAAAAAAAAAAAAAAAAAAAAAAAAAAAAAAAAAAAAAAAAAAAAAAAAAAAAAAAAAAAAAAAAAAAAAAAAACAGTGTTTACAATCTGAAGCATTAATATTATGATCAGAAGGATGTAGTGCAATGTCTTTCAAAGCTTACTTGCAAGGAATCTTGATGTTTATTCATTTAAATAAATTATTGATAAATAATTTTGAAAAAGGATAGAAAAATATGAGAATATGAAAACTACAGTAATACTGTTTAATGGGAGAAATATGTTCCTGGTACCACAAGTAGAATCCAGTATAGGAGGCAAAGGACAGAGCCTTAGAACAGAGCAGAGAGCCTGAAAACAGACCCACATCCCAGGGGCCATTTCAAGCCAGTGTGGGATCCTGGATTGTTCAGTGACAAGCCTGTCTTCATACCACAGGTACTCATGAGCCCATCCTAACAGTTAGGAACATCTCAAGCCTGGAGCTACAATCATAAACAAGACCTGGGCCTGCACTCATGAAAATTATGTTCTATTTGAGGAGAGAGATCAGACACACATGAATAAACTAACTATACGCTGGTGAAGGGTAAGGAGGCAGTAAGCAAGGTGTTTTGATAAACAACGCGTGGATGAGTTAGATCGGTGTTGGGATAAGTGAATATCCAAATGGGGAAACAATCGCAAAAAATGAAACAAGTAAATCCTGGGAAAATGTTAAGGTTTTGTTTTTTAACCATTTGGGGGGAGAAAGAAGTTTGCCTAAGCATAACATGACATCTTGTATCCTTAAAGGAAAAGGTTAACATATTTGATTCCATAAAATAAATAACTTCTATGCCACAAAAAATAGTATAAACACAACTTAAAGGTTAAAAGACAAACACCAGACACTAGGAGAAAATATTAGCATTAAAATATATATCATATAAAGGAAGAATCAAAATATGCAAAGAAAGCAAATAAAAATCATAATATATAAATAGAATTTTAAAATATCAATAACCCAATTAAGATGGATAAAGAATATGAAGAGATAAAAATGCCCAATAAATAGGTGCAAAGATATCCAGCATTATATAAAATTCTAAATTACCTAAATTCAAAATACCAGTGAGATTTCATTTTGGTCTGGCAGACTGGAGAGTATTTTAATATAGAATATATTTGCAGCATCACAATATCTGATATTGGCAAGGTGGAGAGAATAGTAAAATTAATACTGTTTAATGGGAATATAAATTGATGCAATTACTCGAGAGGATTATTTAGCAGTATTTATATTAAAAAAACACTTAGATACTTCCTCCCCCCCCAAAGAAAGTTATTTCTGCAAGTCAACTGGAACGTTAACAGAAATGTGCAAAGCTACATAAAGATGAGAGCATTCCTTGTAGTTTTATGGGAAATAGTGAGATATAATGTCTATTTCTGTAGAGAAAAAAGAAATAGATGTATATGTTCATAATATGCTATTAAGTGAAGAAAAAAGTTACCTGTAAAACTCTGTGAACTATGGTCCCATTTGGGGGAAACAGCACGTATAGGTGCGCACTGAGATGAAGGATATGCACCAAACCTAATATTAAGTGAAAAACTGGAGGAGCGGTTGGTTGTGAGAGAGACTTTAAAAATCCAGCGCAGCTCTATATTGATTGCCTTTTTCTGCCTGGTGCATATCTCATTTTAATTTAAAAAGACATTTTTAGGGGGAGAAGAAGCAAGATGGCGACGGAGTAGGAGCCCCTGAACGAGCCTGTCTCAAAACTGTCTCAGAATCGCATCAGGGACTCAGAAATAAACAACATCGCACAGACACAAAAGACCCAAAACCCTAAATCCAGTAACCCAAGTACGAATACGCAGACACAGAGGCTACCAGCTCCAGAATTCCTCAGAAAGCTGCAA
>PVJS01008494.1:0-52928 GCA_004027185.1 Glis glis
ACTATCTGGAGCATGAAAGGGAGGGAAGGGGGAGGGAATAGGGTGGGATTGGAGGGAGGGCTAAATGTGCAATGTGTGCATGTATGATGTTCATACCCTGACATATATCAAAATGTATAATTATAATTTACAATGCACCAATAAATGAACATAAAAAGTTAAAAAAATAAAATAAAATTTGGTATACAAAACACACACACACACACACACACACACACACACACACACACGTATAAAGCTCTGTTGCCCCTGGGTCCTACTAAGATCTGGACTAACACACAGTTTCATTTTTTTTCTTATTCATATATCTACACACACATATATATTAGAATCCATGTAAAATGAGTGTTCTGCTTTGAACCAGCTACAAGTCAACAGGTTTGCCACTATACACCTTTTTTCCAAATATTTTTGCCATTTGTCCTGTTTGCTTAATTTTTAAATACTTTTATTGGTGCTATGTAATTATACATTATGAGATTTGAAATGTTACAAATATACATGCACACATCACTTGGTGTATTTCCCTTTGTACACCAGCCCTCCCCCTTCCCCTTCCTTCCTCCCGATTATACACTTTTAAAAATTATTTCTCAGCACAGAAGTCCAGTGAAGCAAATTCTAAAGAATCATACTGAATGAAAGAACTCTTTGGGAGAGAGATGGAGTTCCCAACTTAAACGTATCACCATCAGCTCTTAAAGCTATGGAATAAAGTGTAGAATTGATGTGTGGAGTTGTTCTTAAGCAGACAAGTGGGAAGCTGTCTGAACAGAGGAAAACACGGCCGCAACATTTCTTGGTGTTCGAGGGGAGAGAATCTTATCTTCACCATCAAGCATACATCTATTTTTTCCAAATGTAACATAGATAAGACACACAATATTCCTTTTTTAAAAGCTTAAGTTCTTCTGAGTTCCATTTACTGAACTTCATGATATTATCACATGATTATTGGGAAAGAAGTCCTAACTGGCAAAGAAATATAGTCTTTTAGAGCTAGGTCATTATGCTTTGTTTAAGCTTAGTTCTAAATATAAGCTCTTTCTGGAGAAAAAATGAATTTATTTGATCTAAAATATGCATCATATGTGCCAGAAAAGAAAGCAAAGAAAGCAGAAAAAGTAAAAATGTTGTACCTGAGAGAAATCACATTCATACACTTAGTTTGATAAGGACATGGATACTACTACTTACATTTTTTAGACGATTATTTATTTTGAAATAATACTGACTGTTCATTAAGGACGGAGTAGGAAATCTGGGTGTGGTGGTGCACACCCAGTATTTGGGAGGCTGAGACAGGAAAATTGCTGGTTTAAGGCCAGCCTCAGAAATTTAGCCAGACTCTCAACAACTTAGCAAAATCCTGTTCCAAAATAAAAGAATAGAGCCCGGTGTTATGGCACAGGCCTGTAATCCCAGTCCTTGAGAGGCTAAGACAGGAGGATTGCCGGTTCCAGGTCAGACTCAGCAACTTAGCAAGGCCCTTGGCAACTTAGTGAGACCCTGTTTCAAACTAAAAAATAAAATAGGGCTGGGGGTGTAGCATGGAGGTAGAATGCCCCTGGGTTCAAAGACTAGAATAGGAGATAAAAATAAAGACTGCCTCAGAAAGATGCTTTGGATTTTATAAAGATGACCTCAGTGTTAGAGGGAGTTAACTACTGGGTCTGGTGAAAAGTGCCCACTATTGGAGGGAGATAGGAAGTGTACTTGTCCCCCTGACCCATTCACTGGTTTTTCTGTTTGTTTTTTGCAGTACTGGGGATTGAACCCAGGGGCATTCTACCTCCAAGCTACACCCCCAGCCCTATTTTTTATTCTTTATTTTGAAACAGGGTCTCACTAAGTTGCAGAGGCCTCACTAAGTAGCTGAGGCTGGCTACGATCCTGCGATCCTCCTGTCTCAGCCTCCCAAGTACTGGGATTACAAGCGTGTGCCACCATGCCCGGCTCCATTCATTGGTTATTATGCACCAATGGGTGTGTCTCCCTCTTCTTTTGATTTTCATGCTTTTCTGCATGTACAGACCACATCATACTTACCTGGATACCTGCAGTAGCACTTAGGAGAATGATTTGTTCAAAAGCTTAGAAAGTACATTTTGGTTAAATAGAAATAAATATTTTAAATGTATTAAGCATAAAAGAAATTAGACTCAATTTTTGTATTTAAAGGACTGTCTAAAATGAACCCAGAAGATCAATGATTATTGGTAGTATCTACGTTAATGAAATTCAAGTAAAATATCCAAACAACAGTATTCCTGAAGATACTTGCCGTCATCATTTTGATTTACTTTGGTGAGCCAAGCATCATTTTAATTTCCTGGCTTTATAACCATGCAAATCAATGACAGTAAAAAAATTCCATTTTGTTGCTTTGAGTTTATAAAGATTTGACTATCCTAACTTTCTTATTCAAAATACTGTTATTAAATGCTGTATAGTAGACAATACTTTTGTCTATATAAATGTTTACTTTTTTTGTGTGTGTGGTATTGAGGATTGAAACCCAGGGCATTCTACCTCTGAGCTACACCTGAGACCTATTTATTTTTACTTTAAAACAGGGTCTCACTAGGTTGATGAGAGTCTCACTACTTGCTAAGGCTGTCCTTGAACCTGTGATCCTCCTGTCTTAGCCTCCCAAGTACTGGGATTACAGGCATGTGCCACCACACCCATCTTAAATGTTTACTTTTTAAAAAACCAAAACATTAGCTAGGTGTGGTGGCACACACTTGTAATCCCAGTACTCAGAGGCTGAGATAGGAGAATCACAAGTTCACGGTCAGCTTCAGCTACTTAGGCCCTCAGTAACTTAGGGAGGCCCTGTTTCAAAATAAAGAATAAAAAATAGGGCTGAAGGGTGTAGCTTGGAGGTAGAATGCTCCTGGGATCAATCCCTAGTAACGCCTCCCCCCCAAAAAAAAACCATTAAATTGTTGAATCACAAATTGGAAAGTTAGATTTTGCTTCTACCACACACTTGAAAGGATAACTTCTTGTATACTGATAACTACATTGGTTTATGTGACAAAGTTGTGTTTAAGATCATCAGAGTTGGGCACTTTAAGAGATACTCTTTGTGTACATAAAAATTACCTATTTCTTCATATTATTATAAATGTAGGCCATGTGGAATAGTGAAGAGGATCGATGACCTTTTGGATGTGCATGAGAAAGTAGCTACCTTCTCTTGCAATCTTTTCATGTGAACATGCTGTGTTGGATGTTTTCTATGTATCCATGATCTACGGAACCATTACATAATCCTCAGAGATAATTAACCCACCATTTTATAGATATGAAACTGAGATTCAAAGATATAGCATGAAAAGCCCATGAGCAAAAGGGAGATTAGGGATTTGATGCAAAAGTTTCGCTCTTAAACTTTCTAGGCAAAGACATAATTGATGGATGGTTTCTTCTGAAATAATTAGAAAATACAGCAAAACATGAGTAATGGAACAGGCAGAAGACTGAGCACTATAGATGATATTATGCATGGAAATACTAACAAAAGTTTTGGTTATGAATGCAGAAACCATATCAAGTGTAATAAAAGTAGAGAATATCTTTGTATCCACTGAAATTACTTGCACAGTTCCTGTTTTTAAAGGGAGTGCTAAGTACCAGAAGGCATCAAATAAAGGATGTATCTTTTTATGTGAAGTTCAAAATCAAAGTAAACCTATAATTATTGATAATACCTGCCAGTCAGATTGGATATATATGTATTTTTAATTTTTAGTTTGGAGCTGATACATGAAGATAAATAGCATTTAAAATTTGTTCAGTGGTGTGGGTTCCTTACAGTGAAGCAAAGAATACAAAAGTGACATTTCCTAATTTGTATTCATTGAAAATATTCCTTTGTATTTACTCCTCCAGATATCTAATGAATACTTACATGTTCTTACTAGGATTTTTTTTATTTGATGTACTTTGCAGGGACCAACTATTGAAAAGAATATCCAAAAGGAAGAAGAAATAAAGAAGGCATTAAGTGTCTACAATTTCCTGTATTTTTAAATTCTAATGAGTGTACACCCTGTAGTTGTAATGTTTTCCATCATTTAAAAGAAAAATATTAAAAGCATTTTTCTGTGCTTTTAACCATTTGTGAGAATGGTTTGAGAGTTCTTATTTATCCGCTTCCTTTGATATCTTAATTTCATGTGAAAATTTAGTGTAGTATATGTCCTCATAACATTTTTGGTGCTAGCTCCCTGACGAAAAATGAAATGTTGCTAACACTTACAAAGCTTGACCTTATTTTAATAGAATTTCCCAAATCTATGAATTATAATTATTTAGAAAGAAAGGATTTTGAGAGTATTTCCTTTCTAACTGGTAAGTAATCTGAACCAGAGGCAGTGGCATTCACATGGAAAAGCATTCCACCTTGAGCATAAACATTGACATAGTTGTGACAGCCGCTAGCTTCCATTACAAAGAGTATCATGGTGAGTAATGGATATCCACTGTGGGCTTAAGAGAGAGGAGTCTGAGTATTAGAAACTACCTATTCACATATGGTAGTTATAGGTTAAATAGGGGACTAGGGTAAGGATTTAGAAACAATCTGCATAGGAAGTACTTCTAAAAGGAGAGATTATTTTTGATTTTTTACTCTTAGTGGCACTGGGGATTGAACCCAGAGGTAGTCTACCACTGATCTACAACCCAGCCCTTTTTATTTTTTATTTTTTGAGACAAGGTCTCACTAAAAATTGTCCAGTCTGGCCTGAAATTTGCAGTGCTCCTGCCTCAGCTCCTGCGCCACTTGGCTCAGCTCAGAAAGTGAGGGTGAAACAGCCCAACCTATGATAGTTTCCATCACTCACACTAACATCGAGTGGAAATGTATGATATTGATAAACATTAGAATGAGTGAGAGTACCATCTAGTTAAGAAATTAAGAAAAAAAATCACTTCAATTGGAAAGAAATATCAATTTTGTTTTGAAAATTTGTTAATTTTATAATCTTCTCCTTGGTAATATTGAGCAGACTCTTGGAATATTATTAGTAATACTACTACTATTACTCCCTATAAGAAAATTATTTTTTTTTGGCGGTACTGGGGATTGAACCCAGGGGCATTCTACCTCCGAGCTACACCCCCAGCCTGGTTTTTTATTATTTTGAAACAGGATCTCACTAAGTTGCAGAGGACCTCACTAAGTAACTGAGGCTGGCCGCGAACCTGGATCCTCCAGTGTCAGCCTCCCAAGTACAGGCATTACAAGCGTGCACCACCACGCCCGGCTCCTATAAAAAAATTATAACACCTACCTGTTGGTTTTTTATATAACTTTTATACTGAGCAAGTAGAACTCATAAGGTACAATTTCAATTTTTTTCTCTCACTATTCACATCTCAAACTCATTCTATGGACTAATTCTTTTCCTAGCTCTGTGTAAAACCTACAGAAATTTCCATAGAATTTCTAATTGCTCTAAGATGACAATACATTTCTAAATTAAATATCAATATGTTTTAGTTTTCAGTTAACTTTTCACTGATGTACTAGGGAGATCACAGTTGACCAGGAATTGAGTTGGATAGTTTGATAGGAAATTATGTGTATAGATTATTAGCTTTCTAATATATCTTTTTTTTTTACATTTCTTTGAGTGGGATTCTGTTTTCTGGTACCAGTGTAACGAGTGAGTGTGAGTGAGTGAGTGAGTGTGTGTGTGTGTGTGTGTGTGTGTGTGTGTTATTGGGGATTGAACCCAGGGAATTCTATATCTGAGTTACATCCCCTGCCCTAATTAATTTTTATTTTGAAATGGGTCTCCCCAAGTTACTGTGCTGGCCTCAAATCTGAGATCCTCCTGTCTGAGTCCCCCAAGTACTGGAATTACCTGTGCCATCACTCCCAGCTATTATGTTTACATTACCATAGGCATAAGACATTATCACCTTCATTGAATTTCATTTCCCTGTGATTCCTGATTCTATTCTAACACCAAGAGAGCAAAATAATTTATCAAACCTGAAGCTTATCCCATTTCACAATGGAGAGATCATTTTACATGTGGCACCTTTATCAGAAGTTTGCATTTCATTGGCCTTTTGCCATTGGAATATAGACTCATTTGAAACATTCTTTTGAGATTTTCCCATCCTGTGTGTGGTCAGGCTTCCTACCTAGGAGCACATTTCAAACCAGAATGCAAAAAGGTAGAACCCATGTGTACAGAATGGTTTTGTTGGGCTGAGCAGACAGAAAATGTACTTAAGGCCTAAGGAAGAGACTGACATTTGCAGGAAAGAGTATTAGAGAAATGGAAATTGTGTGAAGAGAGGCCTCAGAAGTCTGAGGGGTTTTCACGAGTTACTGATTAGGGATAGGTGGGTCTTTCATTGAGATTTAAGATAGGAAATATAAGACATAACAAAGTGTCTACTATAAAACTAAGACATAAATTGACATATGGAAATTATGCAGGGTTGAAAAATATAGTTTGGGCCCATTCAGAATGATGAATTTACTGTAGGCATTCAACTGAGACATCATAAGACTATGACTTAGGATCAAAGCTACACCCTATAGTGAGGACCATCACTAGATCTAAGAAAAAATAGACCCATTCTAACCAAGCCTAAGACTAAGCTGTATAAGATCAATAGTACCCAACAGAAATGTAATGGCCTACCAGAACAAAACTAACCACAATTTAAGTGAAAATAATATAATGCAAATTCCTTCCAATGTATCATTTACAATGGCCAGCATACATTTAAAACTTACTAGACACATGAAGAATTGTGAAAATGTACTTAATACCAAGAGGGAAAAACACAGCTAATAAAAATAGACCCAAAATATTATTTAGATGTTAAAATTCAAAATTATGACTTTAAAACTACTATTATAAATATGTCCAAGGTCTTGCTAGAAAAGATGACATATAAGTAAATAGCTCAATAACATAAGCAGAGAAAAGGACACTATGGAAAAGAGTCAAATAAACATTAAAAGTACAATGTTTAAAATGAAAAAAAATCACTGGAAAGGATTAACAGCTGATTTGACATCACAGAAATTATCACTGATTTTTAAGACAGGTTACAAGAAATTACCAAGTCTGAAAATCATGGTGGGAAAAAAATGAAAAACAAAGTGAACACAGCTTCATTAACCTGTAGGGAAATATGAGTCAGTCCAGATATATGTTACTGGAATCCAAAATGAAGAGGAGAAAAAACAAAAGCAATACTGGGGCAGAAAAAATATTTTAATAAATTACTATACCAAATCTCCAAAGTATGTAGAAATATATCAATTTATAAATCCAAGAAACTCAGTGAACCCAAAGCTGGAGAAATTCAAAGAAAATCATCTCTAGATGATGCATCATTGTCAACTGATGAAAAGCCCAGATGAAGGGAAAATAGTAAAAGCAGCCAGAGAAGAAAAACATTATGCATGAGAATAAGGATGCCTAATAGGTTATTTCTCATCAGAAATAATGAAGCCCAAAAAATAGCAAAGTGATATTTTTAAATTATTGCAAACAAATCAGATTTCTATATCCAAGGAAATTATTCTTCAAATATGCAGGAGGAATAAAGATATTTTCAGATAAATAAAAGCAAAGAATTTGTCTCTAGAGATCTGTGCTAAAATAAATGCTAAAGAAAGTTTTTTAAAACTGAAGGGAATTGATAAAATATGGGAATATGTATCTATAAGAAGGAATTAATGACATTAAAAGTGAGATACATGTAGGTAAATATTTTTAAGACATTTATTCTCTTAATTTCTGAAAAAGAAAGGTTGTTCTTCAAGCATAAATATTTTATTGTAGAGTATATCATGTATGGTAGAAGTAAATATAGGACGACTAATATAACCAATGAGAAACAATGAAATATATTACTAAAGGCATTTACATTTCACAGTAATTAGTATAACATTTGTTTTAAATACTCTATAGTAAATTATATAAATATCTAATAAATACTAATAGTAAGTTAAGGATGCATATTGTATTGTAATACATGATTTTTTTTGGTGCTGAGGATTGAACCTAGAGGTGTTCTACCTCTGAGCTATATCGCCAGCCCATTTTATTTTTATTTTGAAACAGGGTCTCAATAAATTGCTTAGAGCCTCACTAAGATGCTGCGGCTAGACCTGAACCTGAGATCAGATCCTCCTGCCTCAGCCTCCCAAGTACTAGGATTACAAGCATGTGCCACTGCATCCAGCTTGCATATTGTAATTCTTAGTAAAAACAATTGGTTAAAAAGTAAAATATGCAAATAAAATGCAATGCAAAAAAATTCAATTAACAAGAAATGCAGAAAAACACACAGGACAAAGAGCAAATGAATCACGGGATGATAGACTTAAATCTAACTACATAAATGATTACATTAAATGTAAATAAACTAAAATAAGAGATTTTTAGACCAGATAAAAATGCATGATTTTTACAAGAGTTATTCTTTAAACCAACATTCTTCACATACCTATAATATGTGTAGTAGTCCATAATGCATTTATATCTCAAAAAAGTGCAATAATATTCTCACTTAGTAAACTCAAATTCCAGTTCGGAGATAGCTGAAGGGAAGATACTGTTTAGAAATGCATAAATCAGGCAAATCAATCATGTTTTTCTTGAATACATGACACTGAGTAGGTTTTGCTATTTACACATGTTCTTCTTGCTGTGATTGTGTGGATAGGTTAATCCATTTCTAGTAAAAATGTATTGATCTTGCCTTTTACTTTGTGTTTTGACTATTTCCCTTCAGTAAAAACCTAACATAATTTAACTTTCTTATTAACTGTTTACAAGGTGTCAAATAGTTGGATTTTTTTCAGTTATGTATATTCTGCTATTCTGACATCAGAATTCTATAACTATATAATTTAAAAGATATTTTCTAGCAACATACATGCACTGATAGAAACTTCCTCAATAAGATCCCAAAAGCTCAGGAAATAAAACCGAGAATTATTAAATGGGATGGCATCAAACTAAAAAGCTTCTGTGCAGCAAAAGAAATGACAAGAGTGTGAAAGAGCATACAGAATGGAAGAAAATTTTTGCCAGCACTCCTCTGATAGGGGACTAGTATCTAGAATATGGAAAGAACTCAAAAAAACTTAACACCAAAAAAAAAAACCAACCCAATTAAAAAACGGCAACTGAACTGAATAGACACTTCTCAAAATAAGAAATACAAGTGGCCAACAAATATATGAAAAAATATTCAACATCATTAACCATCAGGGAAATGCAAATCAAAACTACAGGGAGATTCCATCTAACTCCAGTTAGAATGGCGATCATCAAGAACACAAACAATAATAAATGCTGGCAAGGATTTGGGAGATTGGGAACTCTTATACACTGTTGTGAGATTGTAAATTGGTATGACCACTATGGAGATCAGTATGGAGGTTCCTCAAAAGTTGAGGAATAGAACCAAAATATGGCCCAGTTATACCACTCTTTGGAATCTTTCCCAAAAATTAAAGTCAAAATACTATAGGGATACATGCATACCCATGTTTGTAGCAGTACAATTCACAATAGCCAAATGATGGAACTAACCTAGGTGTCTACCAACAGATGAATGGATAAAGAAAATGTGATACAGACACACAATGGAATTTCACTCATCCATAAAAAAGAACAAAATTGTGTCATTTGCAGGATAGAACTAGAAAATATTATGCTAAATGAGCTCAATCTCAGAAAGTCAAGAGTCACACCTTTTCTCTCAAATGTAAAAGGTAGAGAGATAATATGAAACAAAAGGGATTTTAGAAAATGAAGAGAGCAACCACTACAATAGTGGAAGGGGATTGAAGGTGGGAGGTAGGGAGGGGAAAAAGGAGAATTGAGGAAAGGAATAGTTCAAATAACAGTTCAAACAGTTCAGTTTATATATAAAGGTATCACTACCAACAGTACCAATCTCACTAAATGAACGGGGAGGGGGGAGTGGGGGGGACATGGAGGGAAATGCATCAAATGACATGTGCATGTTTGCTTGTATCATTTTGAATCTCACAACAATGGATAATTACAATGCACCAATAAAAGTATAAAAAAGTATATTTTCCAGTGCCTTTCTTTTTGCACTTAAATTGTATCAACTCAGAATTGAGAGATAAGAACCATTCTTTTAAAATACACTTTAAACCAGGTATGGTGGCGCACACTTGTAATCCCAGTACTTGGGAGGCTGACACAGGAGGATCGCAGGTTCGCGGCCAGCCTCAGCTACTTAGTGAAACCCTCCCACAACTTAGTGAGTCCCTGTTTCCAAATAAAGAATAAAATAGGGCTGGGGGTGTAGCTCGGAGGTAGAATGCCCCTGGGTTCAATCCCCAGTACCAATAAATAAATAAATACATACATACATACATACATACATAAATGTAAGTAAATAAAAAGTACGCTTTATTTTTTAGAACTTTTGGTTTATAGGAAAAATAATTGATAAAATAGTAGAGTTCCCATAATATCCTACACCCAATTTCCTCTATTACTAACCTCTTAATAAATTTGGCTCATTTGTTACAGTTAATGAATGGATGTATATTATTATTATTGTTACTATTATAGTCCATATTTTACTCATATTTCCCTAATTTTTTCCTGATATCCTTTTTTGTTCTAGAGTCCCATCCAGAAATCACATTACATTTGCTCATACATTACATCATATCTCCTAAGAAACTCAGAGTTTCTCATTTTTTTCCCTTGTTTTTAATGACCTTGACAGTTTTTAGGGCTATTGATCAGATATTTTATAGAATATATCCAAAAAGGAATTTGTAAGACATTTTTTTTCACATTTTGACTTAGGTTATGAGTTTTTGAGAGAGAGATAACAGAGGTAAAATACTACTGTTACCATATTATATCAAGAGTATCTACTTGTGATATGTATTACTGTGAATGTTGACCTTGGTCACCTGGCTCAGGTAGTGTCTCTTAGACACTACCTCTGTCACTTTCTCCAAAGTGATGTTACTCATTTTCCCCTCTCTGAACTGTACTACTCTTTGAAATGCAGTCACTATGCATGGCTCACACTTAATACATATTTATATTTATGCAGTTTTAATATATATGTTTAAGTTTTACATGTATTTAAGTTGTGCTTGGAAAGAGAGAGAGAGAGAGAAAGAGAGAGAGAGACAGACAGAGAGAGAGACAGAGATTATAGAATTGGCTCACAAAATTGTGGGGGCTCGCAAGTCCAAAATCCATACGGCAGGCTAGCAGTCTGGGAACTCACATATTATTTCTATGTCACATTCTTGAGGGAAAATTCTTTAATCTTTGGCAACCCTGTTTTTGTTCTTAAAGCCTTCAACTGATTGATTGGGCTCAACCATGTTGTTGAAGATAATCTCATTTACTTAACATCAATTGGTTGTAAATGTCAATCTACAAAATATCTTCATGGCTGTATCTAGACCAAACTACTATATTTGACCAAACTACTGGAAAAACATAAAATTTAACCATCATAACATCCTTGAGTGTGTTGTATCTGTGTAAGTTATCTCGAATTATCCTGTATTGGAGGTCTGTCTCTCTCCATTTTATTTATTGATTTAATCATTTGTTTATCAGTATGGACTCAAAGATATTTATTTTATACTCTGGGTTATAATCCAGTACTACTTTTTAAATTTTTTAAATTTTTTAATTTAAAAATTTTTTTTGATGGAATCATTCCAGCTTTAGCCAATGGAAACTGCTCCCATTTCTCTTTGACATACTT
This sequence comes from Glis glis, assembly GCA_004027185.1. Lineage (NCBI taxonomy): Eukaryota > Metazoa > Chordata > Mammalia > Rodentia > Gliridae > Glis > Glis glis. The sequence continues at coordinate 11,785 of PVJS01008494.1, forward strand.
CATCTCCTCCTCCTCCTCCTCCTCCTCCTCCCCTTCCTCCTTCTCCTCTCCTCCTCTTCACTGCTTCTTTCCTTTTAAGCACAAGATATTCCAGGCTTATCTTGTCTATTTCCTGCCCCAGACCTAGCATTTCATACATTTGCCAAAAGAGCCCTAGCCCTAGTTCATTTTATTGGACAGTAGTCATTAAAACAAAGATCTTGGTGCTTAGGCATGCTCATTGTCACTGGGATATTATTGCTTCTAGGGCTTCTCAGTGGAGAAAGAAATAAAATATATCTAAATAGTAACTCATGCATGTTTCTATATGTAACCATTTGAGTCCATATTAAGCTAAACATGACTTCATATTGATATCACCATCTCTAATTTATTATCACATAGATCATCAGAGCTTCTTCCTTTTGCTTCTATGTAAACTCCCACTCCAACACTGAGATTACATGAAATTCATTTTGTCCTTAGTTTTATGAGACTTGACTCATTTCCAAAGTTACCTTTTCACATTTGTAATACACTGAGATTACTTTTCTCATAATTTATATCCATCTTGGGGTCCCCCAACATCTAAAACCATTTTTTTAAATTTTCATACTTTGTTTCACTCTTTGTGCTATAAAATCTATGGGTTTTATAAAATACTAATTCCATTTATACACCATTACAATATCATAAAGAATAGTTTCAATATCCTAAAAATTACTCTGTGCTTTACCTTTCTAATCTTCTTTCCCTTCTCCTAAACTCCTGGCAACCACTGATCTTCTACAGTATCTATAGTTTCATCTTTTCTAGGATATTATATAATTGAAATCATACAGTAATTACCTTTTCAGACTGGCTTTTTTTTGTTAAGCAATGTGCATTCAATATTCATTCATGGTTTGATAGCTTATTTCTTTTTATGGCACATCAATATTTTATTGTATGGATAATAATATATTTAATACATATTTAATACTAATGTCACTTACAATATATATGTTATTATATTATATATAATGTATAATATATAATATAATATATAAGCATATTATATATTATATTATATATATGTATATTATATATAATATACATATACAAACATATATATATTTGGTACTGGGAATATAATCCAGGGGCATTCTACCTCCATGCTACACCCCCAGACATTTTTTTTTTTGAAACAGGGTCTCTGTAAGTTATTGAGGACCTCGATGAATTGTTTAGATGTTTGTCCATTTTGTAACTTGGTTGTTTCTTGTTACTGAGTCCTAATAGTTCTTTGTAATAATTACTGCATTAATTTTAACAATATTTTGATGCCTAGTGGAGGAACTCATATAGTAATCATAACTATCCATTCTCTAATTACATATTTGTTTAGTTATATGTTTAACTATTTAATAACATGCACCTGCCACCAAGAAACATTTAGTAATACATTTATCTATACTGATAATCATTTCAGTGCTAATAACCCCATCACGAAACCCCAAGCTCCCTAGCCTCTTAATAGCTTTTCAGTTTTCCACTAAGGAAATACTGTTCAGCCTTTAAAATTTTGGCTGACCCAGTACTTGGGTACTGCCTACTTCCAGCCAAACCGTCTTGAAAGCAAAGCAAAGTAGAATTATGGTTTGTGCCTGGCAGTAACAATCACAAGAGAGTATTTATTTTCTTATAGGAAAAAATCAAGAAAGAAAAAGGTTCACAAATGGAGTAGGAGGTTATTCACCAAGTAGCTCTTCAGCCACATATAATCCATATTTTGATGATTTCATATTTTATAAGTCCCCAAATAATACCCTAAAGTGCTTCACTTTTTATCCACATCCTCATCAATCACTCTTGCCTCCAACTGTTAACAGTGAAGGAGGAAAACACAACAGTCCTTTTTCTAAAACTTTGCTTATTTTTCTGGTCTGTGAGAGACTAGGCAACTTTTCTCAACATCTTTTACAAGGCATAAGAGGCAGAATAGTAAATTGGTTAGGATCCCAATCTCTGAGACAGACTATTGGACTTGCACCAGGTTTATGGGACAGGAGCAGGAGTAGGCTGGAGTAAATTCCTTAATTTCCTCCTTTCTCATTTCTCTCATGTCTAAAACAGAGACAGTAATACTATCTACTTCACAGAGCTAATAGAATTAAATTAGTTAACATTTTGTCATAGGAAGAAAATACCACTCAATATCTGAAATGTGAAAATGGAATGTATTCTATCCTAAAGTAAGGAAAGGCCATTGAACTTCCATAGAGGCCTTGAAAATTATTTGCTTAGAGTATGTCTTGTTTACAGAGACAGCTGTTATTGGCCTCCTTCCTTGGAAGTGTGCTTTCTGTTGTAGCAGAAGATTGTCAGTGTCGTCTTTAAAAGTATATTTACTGGAGTAAGCCTACCACTGATTGACCAGCTTTGAAGGCATGAGGCTGTCAACAGTTGGTTGGCTTTCAGGGACATGTTAAATGAAACAAACTTTTATTGATTGATTAAATATGTTTATAACCAGTTTTGGTATTTATTTATCACTATAAATAAACTGTCAGTTTCTTTCCTATGAGCTTGAGGAATTATTATTATTAATATTATTATTGTTGTTATTTTGGTACTGGGTATTGAGCCCAGGGGCATACTACCTCTGAGAAACAGATCCAGCTCTTTTTATTTTTTATTTTGAAAGAGTCTCTCAGTAAGTTACTGAGGGTCTCACTAAGTTGCTGAGGCTGGCCTTGAACCTGCAATCCTCCTGTCTCAACCTCCCAATTATTGGAATTACAGGCATGCACCACCACACTCAGCAACTTTTTTTTTTAACTAAGATGTCATATACCCAATAAGCTCTCAGCGAACAATAACCCCTATTATGTGGGAACTTTAACTTGATTTGATTAACAATCCATATTTGATGATAATACATGTCTAGCATATTTATTTCCAAGTTACAAAATTGTAATTGCATGAGGTAGAGTGCTAAAAATTTAAGAGTCTGACTTTGAGACTCTTCTATCATTTTAATAAATGCAATCGCCCTGTACATTGATATGACTACTGTTTTTATGAAGAGCATGGCTATACAAATGAATGGGTAGGAAGAAAGGCAGGAAATTGACATAGCGGTATTGTGCATCAGAGCATAGGATATGCTGTTTATACAACATCCTCCATGTGCACTCCATTCTACGTGGAGAGCAGGAGCTAACTGCACTGACTTCCTTTGGAGAATCTCCATGTGTACTGTGGCCCTTCTAAACCTGTTTGAAGGGAAAAGAATGTAAGCTAAAGCTGCAGAGCAGACATTATGGTCAAAGGTATTGTCTGTATTTATATGTGTAAACTTCATTTTATCAATCAGATATAAACTCAGTCTTTTTCTTTTGTGTTTACAATTTTTCAAGAACACCCGATGCAACCCTGTGAATACAAACTGTAAAAACAGGAAGAATAGTGTTTACTAAATTTCATCATATTCCAAATTCTTTATGGCTCCTTGTGCATATAGAACACACTATTTTTCTCTTCTTGTTCTTTTGTACTCAAATATTGAAATGCACTCTATGACTCTCAATGGTTTCTCACTAATTTTCAGAGTCAGTAAAATGTGCATTATTTCCATTTTTTCAGGTAGTAAAAGAAGAGACATGTCCAGTGTTGCTCTTCTAAAAAATTACACAAATTTCTTCTCCTAATATTGTGAGAAAATCAATACATTTTTTTTTCCTTTGGAAAAACATTCCCCGAAGAGTTTCCTCCAAAAACTCAGGGTTTCCATATTGCTTTGCACAATAAGCTATGTATAAAATTATAATTTGATATCACAAGTTGTTAGCCATCCAAATATAACTCAACAAGATTAAAAGGAGAGAGAAAAATGGCAATATAAGACAATCCTAAACAATTTTTCCATTAACATATGTGTATGTGGTGAGTGATAATGAGTGTCTAAGGTGATGAAGCATAACTATGATGCAGTGAGGTGTTGTCAAGATTCTTTTTAAATTTCCAATTAGTGTTTGGAGAGCTTTCACTGCGATGTCATCAGCCAAAGGCCTGTGTGAAGGCATTTTCACTACTGACGAAACCAGAGAAATATCATGTCTTTCCAAGACTTACAAAAAGTGAGAAATGTGATGTTGCATGCAGACTTTTTCAGGATGGCAAATGACATTTCAAAAAACTTAACTCTTGTCCCAGTGACTCTGCTGTATTAACTTTCATAGGTCACTGTTGTGTTTGCTCTTTCGCAAGGTGGTACTCACAAGAGGAAACATATCCTCCTATCCTAAATTAAAATTTTTTCCTTTGTTATTATATTTAGATTTGTTGATTTTATAAATTTTCACATTCCCCAATAAGGAGAGAATATAAGGAGTTGGTAGCTAATAGGTCAAGGAAAAATTCTTTGATTTCAGGAGAATCTAGATTTCAAGTGTGTTTTTCTATGATTCAAAAGGTTGCCTAGATAATTAGATGTTGGCCAATCCTAGGATGTTTCAGATTCCAAACTAGACTCCCCAAAATAAGTTATAAATAGCAAAATGTCTCTACTAAGGGAATAATGATATAATTATGCATATATCAATATCTGCTTTTACTCCAACAATAAGTAACCAAATATAATAGAAATGATTTGGGAGAAAATCCAGTATTTAGCAACATATTACATTTTGATATTATTTCAAAAATGCTCTTTTAATTTGCAATATGCTGTAATTAGACTTTATTTCTTAATATGAATGTTTAAATTCCACCATCTAACCCTATTCCAATCTCTATTCTTCTTGCTACATTCCTTAGCTAAATGCTAGATAAGTTTTTTATTCTTTAAGAATAAGATCTGATTTTGCATTCAACTCGAACAAGTTATCTAAAAGTAGAGACTTTATTAGAGTTTCATGTAATTTTTACAGGCACATTCAAGCCTCTTGACCAATGAGTATGTACTAATGTTTACATGTGCTCAGCACTGAAATTCATGTGGTATGCAATCCCTTGCTTTTCAGAGTTTATGAAATAGAAACCAAGAATAAACATTTAAAGATGAAATATTTCAACATTTCAAAGAAATATTGCAAAGATATATGTTCTTAGTCACCAAAATGAGAGACTAATAACTGATAAGTACTACAGTTTCTTAAAGCATGCTAGAGAGGCACCAAGATAAAACAAGAAGGAAAGTAAAGAGACTCAATTCCTGGTTTTGACTCTAAATAGTTTAAATTTATGGAATTCAGTTTTTTCTTGTACAATGCAGAGGTGCATGTACATAGCTTCTAAGATACCTTTGAACTTGATAAAGGTAGACCAGTTGAGACCAGGAGACTTGGAGAAGTTGTGTAAAGGAGTCAGGTAGGTCAGAAAAGTTGGGAAAGATGTGGTTAGGGAGAAGGAATAACAGAAAATGTGAATATTAACAACAAAATCTGGAAATCAAATCAGGAGATGTCATGATCAGGAAATAGTGACAACCCTGGCTGAGATGTAAACAAAAATGGATTGATAGAGAAAGGCTAAAATATGGAAGATGTTAAATTGCATGCTGAAAATTTGAACTTTTTCTGTAGGCTGTACAAAAAAATTAGAGATTTTTGAGGAAGACAGTAATAAAATCTTAGGAATATTAATCATATGTAATCAATTGGTTGAAGGGGAGATAAATGAAAAGATGATTGATTTTAGCCAAAAGCACTTGCACCAAGGTGACGGAGGTGAAAATGCACACGAAGAAAGAATAGATAGGGTCTGGTGACTGGGAGATGCTAAAATAAAAGAAGAGCCAAGAATTGCCTCCAAGTTCTTTTCACTTTAGGGATGCAAAAAAGGGTGATGGTACTGAGAAAATGGGAAAAATTAGTATGGGGAGGCAGGGAATGGTCATCAAAAGCTCATGCATCTTCATTTAGCTAGCAATCTCTGTCCTCATGCAATGCATCATTCTAAGAAGTGGCTTGGAGAAACTTGAGCTATATTGGTGAGGGGGTAATTATGGAAATTCTGAGGAGTCTTGGCAGAGGCGCAAGACCAAGCAAGGAATTGTAATATCTTTAGTAAATTTCTGCTTACAGGTTGAAAAGAGGTTCTTACATTTCTCCTTGAACAAGGGAAGAGGTATTTTCCAGTAAAGATTGCTTCTGGCAGTAATTATACTGATAAATTTCATTAATTTAATACATTCTTTCATGAGCAGTTTCATTGCAAAAAAATTATCAAGTTAAAACTTGGCTCATAGCTAACTACGTACTCCATATAGCATATATTTTGTTAAGCTAAAATAAATCTACATAATTAAGTTTACTAGCAACTTGTGCCATTATATTTTGTCAAAATCAAGAGGTGACATGCAATTAAACTTAGTTGGCTTTGTAACTTTTCCTGTTAAGATGGGTCTTTTAAAGATGTCACTGGCAACTCTTCTTGAAGTAGGATTTTGATCTCGCAGGAGCATACTTGAGAAAATGGTATTTGTTAGCACAGAATCTTATTACTTTGTCTTAATGAGAATCAGTCAGTGTTTACTGGGTAGAATTTATTCAATATATGAACATGAACACAATTATGCTCTCTACTTATGACAGTTAAATGGTCCCCTTACCCGAGAAGGCCTCTTCTCTAGAGATATTATCAGCATAAATGAACTAAATCTTTAGTCCTATAATTCAGCCATTATTTCAAATTTTCACACAGATGCCCCAAAGTGTAAAAGGTATATTAATATTTCTTTAGGAAAATGAGTATTCTCTGTCAGGACCTGCTAAACCAACTAAAATAGGTCCTGTGACCCCCTTCTATGACTTTTGTTTTTGCACAGCACTGAATACATAGTAGGAGCTATTTAATTTATGAATTTAAAAGCCCTAGGATTTGCTTCTCTGGCATTGACCTCTTTTTATTTCCAGGGCCAAGCAGTAAGCGCACAATAGGTAAGCAGATGCCAAAAGATATTTTTGAATAAATAAATGAACATACTTTTATTCCAAGGCCAATCATCCTATCCTAACATATGTAGGATATGTGACTTACCTCAAGAAAATGATTCTAATAGTAGAAATATTAAGTACTTTTGGCAGGTTAGTAAGACTCTTGGTAATTGCTATTTCTACCTTTATAAATGGAAGTATTGTAATTATTTAATTCAGTATCAACCTTGGCATCAAAACACTCCAGCAAAAGTATCACCTCCCCCATTTCCCAACCCTTCCTATGATTAAACATGGACAACGTGGCTAAAGTTCGCACGTGGACCAAACCATACTGTCTTGCACCCTATCTCCTACCTGTTAACTAAATACCAAGAATGAGACCCCAGCAACATTACTAGTGTACTCAGGGTTCTAGAATAAGCTCTAACCCTCAAAGCCACTGAGACAATGCTTGAGTGGCTGGAGAGAGTAGCATTAAGTCTATTTTCTTTGCAGGAGGGCCTGATATCTCCAAGAAATTACAGAGAATACACCCAATGAAACACAATAAGCTGCCAAATTGTTGAGGAACAACTGACGCTTCGTCCTCCAGGCCATGTTCCAAATGGGGAAGGACATTACTCTGGAGGGAGAGCCAGAGGATCCGGGATTATTGATAGGTGAACCAGTAGATGTAGAATTTTGAAGGTGGCATACTAGAGTTCATCTATATTGTCATCTGATGCAAATCTTCAGGGACTATGACAAGTCCCCACCTCTGATAAGGAAAAATATTATGAACTAAAAAAGCCACACCTCTACATATAGAGCAAAATAACAATTTCCAGAAATGATCTGTTTCCATCCAGGGTATGTACAGGACAATCCACTGGCATAAAAGTGGTATATTATAGCAGGGCATGATAACACCTGTAATCCCAGTATTTGGGAGGCTGAGACAGGAGGATCTCAGGTTTTCAGCCACTCTCTGCAACTTAATGAGATCCTATTTCAAAATGAAAAAATAAAGTAGGCTTGGGGGTATAGTTCAGAGGTAGAATGCCCCTAGGTTCAATCACCAATACCACAAAAAAGTAGCATATTACAAATTATATTTATAATTTGTATGTAAATAGTAAAATATTATCTTTTTTGTGTGTGGCACTGGGGATTGAACCCAAGGGCATTCTACCTCTGAGCTACATCCCCAGTCCTATTTTATTTTTATTTGGAAACAAGGTCTCACTAGGATGATGAGAGTCTCACTACTTGCTGAGGCTGTCCTCAAACCTGCCATCCTCCTGTCTCAGCCTCCCATGTACTGGGATTATAAGCATGCGCCACCCTGCCCAGCCATAAAATATTATCTTAGATAATATTTATTATATACCTGCAAACCAACACCCACAGTAGGATCATATGCTATATTAGCCTTAAATCACTTATAATATGCCAAGTAGCCCAACAATTGTTAACTTTCAGTTTATTTGTGATATTTTTACATTTTAAAGTTATTTATGGGTTATGCTGTCTTCCATAATGGATGTTCACAATTATTTAAAATAAGATGGGAGTGTATGTGAACATCTTTCCTAGTATTTATAAGTACACTAGTTATCTTGGGACAAAGTATTTAAAAGAGATGTCCAAATTAAAGGATATTTATTGATATATTTACCTAAATTTATTTATCCACATCCATCTATTTTCATCAATCTATTTCTACCCATCTATTCCTATATCTATCAATCAACAGATCAATTGATCTATGAAAGCATACTTAAAAATGTATGAATGATGATACATTTGATGTATCACAATGTTTGAATACCTCTAGTATACAAAACAAATAGTGCAGGCTTATTGGATCTTGTGACTTCATGTCCTCCTTTCAAACAAATCGGTGAAGCACATTTTCCCTACTTGGGGATGATGGCAGCATCCACTGCCAGGAGATGATTTTTAGTACAGACAATGTCTTTCTCCAGGAAAAGTGAGAGCAATCAAAGGCCTGCAAACTGTGCACTGTGTAGAGTTTGAAAAAAGTGAGGTGTGTCATGGATGAGATGGTGAGGTTGTTTGTGCTCAGTGATTATTCTCATGGAATCTTAAGTGAGAGATAATTATTTCATCCACCAATTCCTTAACTCATCCCAAAACTATGCATTTTGCTAAGTCCTAGAATTTGAAAATGAAGATGATACATCACTACCTTCAAGGTGTTTATGGTCAATGTAGTTCATTCATTACTTTATAATACCAAGATATGTCTAATACTTTGATACTAAAATTAAAGGGTGAACAAGTATGATGATTATTTAATTTGTCTTTAAAGACTACATGTACAGCCAGGCGTGGTGGCGCATGCTTGTAATCCCAGTACTTTGGGAGGTGGAGACCAGAGGATCCAGGTTTGCAGCCAGCCTCAGCTCGCTCTCTCTCTCTCTCTCTCTCTCTCTCTCTCCCTGTCTCTCTCTCTCTACTTAGTGAGGCCCTCCGCAACTTCGTGAGACACGGTTTCAAAATAAAGTATAAAAAAATAGGGCCGGGGGTGTAGCGCGGAGGTAGAACGCCCCTGGGTTCAATCCCCGGTACCGCAAAAAAAAAAAAGACTATATGTACAAACATGCTATTTTTCTTAGAAGTCCTTGCAAGTAGAAACATGAAGCCTTCTCATTCAGAAAGCAAAAATTTTAATTACATTACAGTAAATTATATAACTCTTACATAAAATATTTAAGTTTATGTAAGACATTTTAGATTTATATGACATATAAAATAATAAAATTGTACAGATAAATTTAAGCACAAAGTGGGAAAGCACCAACCTTCAATTCATAAGGACAAACATTGCCTATGTTTAGTATTATAAATTTCAATATACATTTTAATATATTCTCAGTCCTCAAGCCAATATTTTAAAATATATTTGTCAATAAGTCATGGTTTTCCTAGCACAATTTACCTAAAGTAAATGAAACAAAAATGCTTGACATTTAATTGAAAAAATCAAAATGTCTTTATACTGTGATTTTGGCTGTTATTAGAGTGTATTAAAATGTACTTCATAATAAAACTTTTAAAAGACACTGATTTGACTTAAATATTTTAAAATCAGCTCTTTGTCATACATTGAAAAAATTAAGGAATGATTTAAATATTCATATGAAATTTAGCTATTGCAGGTAAGAGAAAGATATAAAGAAAAAGAGGGAGAGAAAGAGGGAAGGAGGGGGAAGGGGAGAGTGGGATGGAGGAAGGGAGGGAGGAAGGAAGGAAGGAAGGAAAAGAGAATAGGAAGAAGCAAAAGACTACAAATCTCTATATTTTAATGTATTAGGAAAGAATATCTGAATCTAATGTTTATTGAGCACCTTCTAAAAGCCAAGTTGTGCAAAACAGATCTTCACATAAAGCAGTATTTTCATTTTTGTCAGAGGGGGGAAACCTTTTTCTATAAAGGACCTGAAGGTAGTATTTTCTGTTGACACACTACATGGTGGCCCAACTATGCAACTCTGCCATTATAGTGCAAACGCAACCATAAACAACTGGAAACAAACAGGCATGGCTGTGTTCAATGACACTTTACTGATGGACATTAAATTTTTTATTTCTCACATCACAAACTATTCTTCTTTTGATTTTTTCAACTTTTTAATAGTGTATAAGTCAATCTTAGCTGGCCAACCTTACAAAAACAAGCATTGAAACAACGTGGCCTCCAACCCACAATTACATAGAAGAACTCTTCTGGCAGACAGGGCACAGGGGCTGTGCAGAGAGCAGAGCTTCTTGGGAAGGAGGGGAAGGAGGGGAAGGAGGGGAAGGAAGGAGGGGAAGGAGGGGAAGGAGGGGAAAGAGGGGAAGGAGGGGAAGGAGGGGAAGGAGGGGAAGGAGGGAGGCCCTAGCTGTTGGCAGTTAAGTGGCTACAATGGTTGGCAGATAGGGCACTAAAAGAAATAAAAGAAGAAGCTGTAAATATGGCTATTACTACCAAAAGAATCCCATTTTTAACCCACACTTGCTTGCCTAAGGAAATGTGGGGTCCCTCAGTAATTTAATTCCTTAATTTAATCTTTTCAATATTGGTGATCTTATTTCTCTTCAGCCCTAAGCTAATTCTCATACAAAGTAAGGCTAATGAAAACACTACTAGGACTAAAGAGAACACATCCTACCGCTCTCTTTTTTTGTGACTATCTCAACGTTTTCCTTGATATTTTTCTTTTCTAGTTTTGGTAGGGATGTTCATGGAGGAACTGATGATACTATGTTAGTGATTTGGGGGGGGTCTTGTTTTAGTTTTGCTTTGTTTCTACATAGTTTAGTTGAGAAAGTGGCAAGCTAAAATTCTAACTAAAAGTTTACAATCTTAATTATCAAAAAACTCTATATTCAAGAATGACTTTTAAATGTTCATATAAATATATTTTTAAATATGGGTTGGTAACTGAGCACTTACAGCTCAGTACTTACCTTCATCAATAGAAGAGGAAGTATCTCTAAACACATTAATAACTGCATTTTACAATTCATTTTCAGAATTGATTTCCATTGAATCATCATCTCACATTACCTAGCAGCACAGAATGCAATACTACCACCTTTGAAGCTGTCATTCAGGGGTGGCTTTCATGAACACAGCAAGAAAAAAAGTTTTGGAGAACCATTTCTTAAAAATTATCGAAGTCATAAAAATTATTCAGAAATGCATCCTTGTTTCCCAGTGCCACAAGGGGATAGATTGTTTGAGGCTCTGCATAGCAGCTTTTACTGAACCATGGCCACAGGCAGAACTTTCCAGATGTGGTGTGCTGAGAAGTTCCTACCATGCCAGATTCATGATCAAAACTCTCATTGCTCTAGAGTGTACACCAGTCTTCACTGTTGCTGCTATTGTTGTAGTGACTATAGTTTTGCCCAGCATACTTGATTTATAGGTTTCTATGCCTGATTTCAAATTTCTAGATTCCAACAATGTAGAGAAAAGAAAAAAAGAAGAGTCAGGGAGGGGGAAAGAAGAGAGGGAGGGAGGGAAGATGGAAGGAAAGGAGAGAGGGAGGGAAGGGGGGAAGAAGGGAGAGGAGGGCAGGGGAGGGGAGGGAGAAAGGACAAGAAAGAAATTCTCAAAGGATGAAAAACATGGACTTATAGCAAATCCATTTTGCCTCTGAAGAAGAACATTCCTGTTCATAGACTGTAGTCCGGTGGCTGTTAAGATGGATCAATATTTTTTTTCCACCAAGACCCACTGTGATACCCTCAAGCTCTCTGAAATTGTGGTTAACACACACAATCATGGGATTACAAACCTCTTCATCCATAACAAATTTTCAATCAAAAAACACACCTCACTTATTAAGTTGCATCTCCAGCTGACTTTGTATTCCATTTTCTTCCTGCATTCAGCTGGAAGCATTCACAAATAGCAAAATATAATACTTCCCATGTTATGTGTTGCCAGGCAATCAGGGCAGAAATAATTAACATGAAAAAGTGGACTGCCAGTATCCTGCTGAATGGCTCTGGAAAGAGTTCAAATATGACAAGCATTCTTAGCTGTCCCTTCTGGGACACGTGCTCTGAAGGAACAGTTTGAAAGGACAACTGCCAACTCCAGTTTCAAACAGTTTGACAGCACTGCAGAATTCCATTCTAAAATCTGACTTCGTTTTTATTTAAAGGAGAATTCATCTCTGCACACTCTGTCTTTCTGTGCCCATTCCTAAAAGAGTCCTTCCTGATCGCCTGCCGCCTCTGCCCAAGTCCAACTGCGTAATGAAGCTAATCCTGAGCACTAGGTCTTTCTATAAATGTAGAATTCACACTGAATTCAAAGGGAGATGTGGATCTGTGAAGAGGCTTGTGGCAGGCAGGCCAAGAGGATCGCAGATTTCTTTGTAATACCCTGTCTCACTTTTTATCAAGCTCTGTTTAAATAAAACACAAGCTAGAAAACCAATCAATTCTGTAAATACTTTCCCACAGAGAAATCTTCCACCAGAAGTACCTAACATGGGAAGCAATGTGATAAATATCTAAATACTTCCCAAGGATCACAGCTAAATTTGTTGCAAGGCAGGTCAATGAGCATTTGTAGCGTACTTATAAGATATAGGGCCCCACATTAAGTGCCTGATACTTTTATGAGGACATTGCTCCGACTCTCAGGTAATTTTAATATGTGGGAAATGTAGACATGTAAACATATTTCAGTGCAGTTCATTAAAGATTAAAATAAAAATCGAGGTAGGGTATAGCGGACGTACTGGTCAGGAACTCCTGAGCTTCTTTGGTTTTCTAGGTGTTAGTACTAGAAGGGACTATGGTCATTATCTAATGCAGCTCACTCCTAACACAGTGATAAATTATCACAAACCTTCTATTTGAATACTTTAGGTCTGAAAATCTAGGTCCAACTTCTATTTCCATTCATTCACTCTTGGATTTATTCAATATTCATTGAGATTGTATTATTTTGGCTAGGCCGACAATATGAAATAAATGAGAACTCAAAGCCCCTGACTTCAAGGATAGAATTTGTGAAAACAAAAAACATCTGTTAAAACAAGATAATAATTTAAAAGTGCCTTGGGGGCTATGCAAGTGGACATATAGCTTTCTACTCTGCCATACTTGCTGGACATTGGAGTATGTCTCTTAGCTTCTCTTGGCTTCCCTCATCCATAACAAGAAGGATTTACAGTCCATTTCTAAGGTCTCTTCCAACTATAAAGATACTACAATGACCACAGATAGAAAACTAGCTGTTTTGTGAGAAATCTCCTCTTTTTGTGAAATTGCTGAGTTCTTCCAAGCTTGGTGTAGTGGAAACAGTATGTACCTTTGGAGCCCACCAACAGATATGGTCTTAAATTGTAACACCAATAACTGCTGGTGATGTAACCTTGGGACAATTTGCAATTTCTCCGAGTCTTAGTATCCACTGTAAACAGTGGCTGACACATAGGTCCAAAATGCTAAATATATCCCATGCATTTTTTTCTACTGGCCCTCAATCAATCAGTCAGTCACTAGATCAATCAGTCATCTTAACTTCTCTTTGACTAACTGTGATTTGACATTTATTGAATTTATCAAATGCTGACCTTTTTAAAATGTCTATTTATCTGCCAGGCATTATGTTAGGTTATGTGGATATAATGAAGAGCAAGATAGTCACTCAGCTCCTGCCTTCATAAAAATCTGATTTTTCTCTAGCTGTTAATCTACTTCCTAAGCTAAAGCCTTTGTGGTTCTGACCTGCTTCTCAAGGGTGCTTCCAGAGCTGCGGGACACTGAGCAATGTCCTCAGGGACTCAGCCACTTTCACAAGTGCCCACAATGATCTCTCTGTGCTCTTACAGTAGCTCTACCCTGGAAGGGTCAGTCTCCATTAAAAATACCAATCAACTCATGCAATCACAAGTAAACCTTGACTAGTCTTTTCAACCTAGTAACTTAAAATTGAATCTACTTAGAAAAAGTTCCCTCTTTGGAAACCTCCATCACTTGAGTGTATCTCTTTTGATTATTGGTAGCTAAAATAGTCTTGCCTCCCTGCCTGAGAAACCAAAAAACCAAATCTGTCTTAACCATTTCTAATTTTCAAGTCCTTACAGAGGCTTACATCTTCCTGCTAGTATCCACCTTTGAAGTTTCCTTGTCCAGAGTTCTATTCCCTTAATCAATTCCCAAACACCCAAAATTATTAGAGCCAACTTTATCTTTCCCAGGTCAGCTATTTTCAGTTATAGCATTTCTAATTTCCTGAAAGATTCACAGAGAAAATATTTGTTCTAATGGGGCTCTTTGAATGGGTTTTCTGACCTAAGATTTAACAATCAGAAGTCACTTTTTCTGAAATAGCTAGTTATGGGTCTACTTCCCTGCTGTAGAATATCAAAATTCTTCTTGAATGAGCAATTAATAATTCCCTCTAATTACCTGCTCTGTTTTTGGTTTTGTTGCAAGAATACCTATGTTGGATATGTTGGCTACCATTTGAGTCATTTTCTTCGGGCAATACTGTTTCCATTGCTTGTGGATTAACAGATGGTTGTTTATCCACGCCCCTGTGGACCAGACAATCAGCAAGTTGCACTGGTCAATGAGCCCTGATGAAGTGTGATCAGTAAATTCTCTTATCACCATGGCAACTAGTATACTCCTTAGACAGTGCCCTAATCTCAGTACCTTGGGGAGAGAGCTTGACAATGTATCACTGTGATCTCCCTCTACATTAACCTTGTTGTTTGATTCACAGTCTTTGGGAATATTGTTGTTGAAGCAATTACAAAACCATAAAAATGTCCACATCTATAATTCTGCATCCTCTCTGCAGGGGCATCATAAGAAAATTTGACAGATGTTTGACTGAAGTCAATGTAGGTGCTGTCCATACTTATTATTATAATAATCCCTTACAAAAAGAAAGGAAGTGGTTTAGCTAAATTGTTCTTTAAAATCCCATGCTGGGTCTTAATGTTCCTATTTTTCCTAAGGGCTAACAAAACATTGGTTTAATTTTTATCAGAGTTTTCAGTTTCTGGTTTAATCTTGACATGAGACAGACTCTCTTTGATTTCATTTAAAGCTTTTCTTTGTCTATATTCCCTGAAATAATCAATACAGTTATCCCATTTTCTAATTTTGTGTAGAAGCTGGTTTTCCATGTCAGTTTCCATGTCAGTGGATATCTTTATGTGATGTAGCCCAATTAAATTTCTATTGAAACAATCTTAGCTATTAAGATTCTCCATTTTGAGCTTTTAATCATTTGCAAAAGAATGTAGTAGATTGGTTGTAGGCTATTTGCTGGTTTATGTGAGGCAGGACATTTATTGACTTGTAATTAACTAAGCCAAAAAGTTCTATGGCTCTAAACTATTGTTTCTCAAATGATTAGAAACTTCCAAAAATCCTATCTGTTTCTGAGACAGTGACGTTATCCAGACTCTTTCTTAAGGGCATATCTCTGCCAGATGATAAGCACCCTACAGGTCTGGGAGTTCACATTTTGTATGCACAATAATGTAGGGAGTGATTATACCTAGCCAAGACTAATGGCTTATCTACTATAAACCATAGATGGGCATTGGCAGGTCTTCAGCTTTCCACTCAACATTTTCACAATTTAAGGCAGTCTCTCAGAATCACTTGAATGCACTTTTTGCAGTTCACTTTATCATTATGCAGTGCCATGTGACATGATAGTCATGTCACAGTCAAACACATTGAATAATGGAACTTTTGCATGATTATTAGCCACAAGCATAACTCAAATGTTCTGAGACTTTGCCTGCCTTTAGATGGATCCACAGGAGATAATATGAACAATGCCAAATAACTTCATTCAGAATCCCCAATTTAGCCACCATCACGGTTACTTCTGTAAATCTAGTGATAGATCATGAATGCTAATAATATAAATCCTCATACTGTCCCCTCACTATGGCCATGTTTGCTTCAAGGAGTCATCTTGCCAATGACAGAGTCTCTGGTGTTCTCTGGGAGTGTGGGAGAAGTTGATTTTCTGTAATATTTTTACCAAGAGATTCCCACTGTTTCCAAGAAAAAAAAAAAACCTGTACCACTCCAATGCAACTAAATAACACTGAGTTATCTTCATTGCTCATTGTGATTGGGCCAATAGATGCCTCAAATTTTATTAATAGCTGAGAGCTCAGCTACAGACTCTGGATCCAGAATGGGAGGGAAATACCCTGATATGTACACCTCTCCAGTCTCTGACCCCCAAGACCTTTCACACAAAACCATCACTAAGTATTTTTTTCTTTCATACATATCAATATACCTGAGTGGGTGGTACCAGTTCAGAACCTCATTAGACACTACCTCATTTTAGGTTCTTCCAGGACATCCCCCTTAAATGAATGGAGAGTACTCAATAGCAAAAAGAAATAATTGAAAAGATGGCAAAAGAGAATCAACGTAACTATTCTTGTTTTTTTTTTTCCTAGCCAGGGGCTTCCTTCCAAAAATAGTTGAGGGATAGTGATATAGTGATATTCATGTCATCTCCAAAGACAGGGGTCACAACTGGAACTGTTACACAGACATCTCTTATGACTGAATCACTGTTCAGTGCAGGTCTGTTTGCTTGCTCCTAATGAATCCTGGCTTTAGGATTGCAGGAATTCATCCAGCAGAAGAGAGAATGGCACTCATGTGTTATTTGCCCATGAGTGAATCACCTTCAATAGAGTCTAAATTCCATAATTTTTTATGATGGATGCTTGAGTGTTTTGTGAGTGGGCTCTGAAAGTCAGGATCCCATTTGGAAGCATTGGTAAGAACACTGCAAATGACTGTTGTGTTCCTAAGCACACGTTTGTATACTTTAAAGCAATCTCAATTACAAAGAATGACATATATAGGAAAAAGTGATAACCTGCAAAATGACAAACACCAAGGCCTAAATCATTCATGATTACATTAAATATCTGAAGTAATAAATTTTCTAGAATAGGGTTGTAGAAACTCCTATGAAATATACCTTAGTGAAGCAAAGTAATTTTCTCACCATCAAAGCATCTACTGGCATGGATGCCCTTGTTTTCTGAACAAAGGATTGACAATCATGTGTCCTGGAATGTTTTGAGACTTGTTTTCTTTGAAGGAATCCTTCGTTTTCTGATCACCATTTAAATCAAGGATAGCCAAGTCAAATGACAACCGAACAAATATCATAAATAAGTTAAAACAATTAGGAGAAGAAGACACTCGAGTAGCCAAAGAGTCCTATCCACAGCTACCCTTGCAGAGTGCATTACAAAAACAAAGACTATTGAAACCCAAACAAATACATCAACAGGCCAGCCTGAGGTCTGACTCTAGCCCACAGGTGCCTTCTGCATTGCAAACAGAGGCTCTCACGCCAAACCCCATCATATCTTTTGCAACTCCTAAATTCATTCATATTTCCTTCTTCCAAACCAGATACACTCCCTAAACAATAGATTACATTTACTCCTTCACACAGAGGCAAAATTCAAATTTGTTGCCTATTTCTGTAAGGCTATTTGAGGAAAAATGGTAAAAATATTAATTTTATGTAGAACTACATATAATTAACTTTTTAACTTAATTTAGTTTTCTTATTGTATTTCTTGTGGCACTGGGGATTGAACCCAGGGGCATTCTGCCTCTGAGTTACACCCCCAGCCCTATTTTATTTTTTATTTTGAAACGGAATCTCTCTAACTTACCATGCAAGATGCTCGCCTTGAATCTGTGATCCTCCTGTTGCAGCCTCCCAAGTACTGGGATGACAGACACCACCTGGCTATGTTTAGTTAATCTTTAACTCAGGAACATTTATTATTTTTAATCTCATATATGAACTCCTTCATGTAAAGATTCTGGTCAGTGATAAGTGCAGATGCCTAAATTCATCTTGTCCAGATAAATGCAAATAAAACTACAGATAAATGGATTTGTTACACAGAGTAGCAAACTGGAATAGTGATGGTTGGCTTCTGTGACGGTTTCAGTGCTATGACTGAAACTTCAGCCATCCTTTAAGATAGTAATAGCGAGTCAATGATTGCCTTCCAAATATTTTTCAAAAGCCGAAAAAGGTGAGGAATGTTTTAATGTACTTCCTAATTTGCACATTTCACAGATTTTAACTAGTTATTGTAGCTATTGCATGTCAAATAGATACCGAGACGGGATTTACTCCAGGAATAATACAGTTATTTGGTTTCACAAATAATGTAAGAGGGAGATACTGTTTTTCTCTCTTAAAGTTAAGCCTCTTAGAAAACAGTTAAGAATAATGAAATGGTTCAGATGGCAGGATGAGTTTTCAAGAAATAAGCGAACCCACCATAAATATTCATAATCATTTTAGCTTCACTTTTTAAACAATTTCCAAGATGTTCACCTGCTACAGTTTAACTGCTGGTCAAATCGGAGGCACGAAGGTTAGGTCATGCTGCCTTCGTTAATGATTTGGCTCAATGCACACAGCAGTATAATGTATTTTATGAGTGAGGGAAATGATATTGGTTTGAGAGGTCTCATGTAACAGTCATATCCTGTCCAAATATAATTTTGAAAACAATCAGAGCCATTATGGCTCATACAGAAAGAAAGATAAAGACAGATAGCTGTATATGGGTTTTTAATAAGTAATTCACCCTGGGTCTTGAAACATCAGATTGCCAAGTAATGTTATTAATATATAAGCATGTTGGTAAAAATCATGTATTCTTTCCATTGGTTGGCTTTAGATATGTTTCCAATGCAAATATTGTGTAAATGTATTGAATCCAAGTTATGCAAATCAAGAATGTAATTCATCTTTCAAGAATTTCACTTGATTATTTCACATGCCAAAGGAGCATTTTTTCTGGCAAGAGCCTACTCACTATTTATATCTAACATTTTCCACTGGTGAAATTATGCATCTTCTGCTGAACAGTGGATATTTATTGTTTAACATATTGATCACCTCTCAGTCTTTGAGCTTAGTGTCTACTGAAACTTTTTATTTGAGTCTCATAATGAAAATGCATAGCAAGAGACTATTGCTATTACTGAATTCTTTTTTCAGGGACAAGTATGTGTATTCACAAATGAAAACCTAAAGCAAAGACTTAAAAATAAAACATCTTCAATCCAGAACACTTGACCATCAATCATGTTGTTGGAGCAGATTTCAAAGACACTCCTTCTTCCATCTGCGTGCTCTCCTCTCCTCCTGCTCGCCAAGACAGTGGGTCTCTGAAATACAGCTTGTCCTCATCTTAACACCAGAGTCCCAGTGTGGAGCCTTGTTGTGGCTAGTATCACATTTAGCTCTTACCCAACCTTTCTCTAAGAACCACCTTCAAATGCTGAGCTACATAGATTAATTTTCTACCTGTGTTTCTTCCTCATGAAACTGCAGACACCTCTAAAAACTGCTCTCTGTCAAATTCATCTTTGATATTTTGCCTCTACCCTATCTCTTTTGTATATAGTTAGTAACCATAATAAGATAGATATTTAATAAGTACTTATTATGTGTCAGGTACTGGTCCAAGAATTTTCTATTAATTCACTGAATACTTTCAAATAACTTTTGAGAAAGGTAATATAACTTTTCCCATTTCACAGATGAAGATACTGAGCCATTAGCATTATACTCTTACGGTTAAGAAATGGTAGAGCCATGATTTGAAACTGTCTTCAGGATGTTTAGCCTCAGCCAGTAAGCCTGATTGTATTCACTACATTCTATTTTTAAAATATAATGAGCCAAGCCTGGTGGTGCATGCCTATAATCCCAGTACTTGGGAGGCAGAGACAAGAGGATTGTAGGTTTGAGGCCAGCCTCAGCAATGCAGCAAGACTCTCAGCAACCTAGAGAGACCCTATTTCAAAATAAAAAAAAATAAAATAGCGCTGGTGGTGTAGCTCAGAGGTAGAATGCCCTGGATTTAATCGCTAGAACCAAACAATAGAAAGATGGATACATAGATATATAATAGCTGAACTAAACATGTTCTATGTGTCTGGAACCATCCTAAGACATCTTTCTAGTAACTCATAGAAGAGGCAGTATGGCCGAGGGGTTAGAAGCTCTGCTCAGGTGTTGGGTGGCCTTGATTCAAATCCCGCTCAAACTCTTGGGGAAACTGAGACCTAAGTTAGTGCTAGTACTATTCCATTTTGCAGAGGAAGAGAATGAGAACTCAAAGAGTTAAGTAACAATAGTCTAATGAAGACCAAAGCTCACTTCACCTCACAACATCCTGCAGCCAGGATTCTCCACCCTGGAGCTGAAGCTCTCTCCAGATGAGGACTGATGAGGACCTCTCAAGCTCTGGAGGGCATACGCCATCCCTGGGCAGGAGGAACTTTTAGACAGTTTTTGCCTTATTATAAAGAGTAGAAATCTCCATTCTGTTGCTGCTTCTCACTTAATTCTTGTTCTCTCTCCTAGGTAATTATCAAGTTTTATGTGTTAGTAATAAAAATCCTACAAGCCCTCAGCCCAGTCTCTTCTCTAGACTATACACTTGTCAAAAGCACAGGAGAAGATAACAGGATTTATTTTCTATTTCATGTCCCTTTAAATATTTGATGCCTGCCATCATGGGTGTTTTATCTTTTTTTCAGGATAAACACCCCTCTCTCTTCATCCACATTTATTTGGGAATCTGTCTCCTGAAATGGATTCTAAAATTATTTTCTATTTACTAACCCACAAATCACTTCTCATTGTATTTTTCT
The DNA here is from genome assembly GCA_004027185.1 of Glis glis. NCBI lineage: Eukaryota > Metazoa > Chordata > Mammalia > Rodentia > Gliridae > Glis > Glis glis. The sequence goes on from PVJS01008494.1 coordinate 32,916, forward strand.
GGTCCTGGAGTTCTCCCCCCCGAAGTGTTCCTGCCTCTGGTTACTGGCCACTATGTTTAACCACACATATTTTCTCATTTAATGAGTTCCTGATTGGCCTCTAAGCTAAAAATATTTTTACATTGGGAATATATTAGTAACTCTCTACTGTAACTTATTCAGCATCACAGAAGACCAAGCCTGGTGTTCCATACTTAAAAGAGTTTTATAGTTTAACCATTTAGTCATAGATATAAGATAGGTTGATAAGATAAATATATAGATATATAAATATATGATTGTGGGATTCCAAACTGGCCTTCTATTCAAAAGTATTTTTCACATACTCCTGTTCATTTAAAGTCTTTTGGGTAGTTGTACTAAACTCCAGCTACCTCGGTTAATTTATAATGTTTCCTAGAACTTTTTTTTCTTTTCTTTTTTGGTAATGGGGATGGAACCCAGGGGCATTCTACCTCTGAGCTACACTCCCAGTCCTTTTTATTTTTTATTTTGAACCAGGGTCTTGCAAAGTTGTCTCAGCTTCCCAAGTATTGGAGTTACAGGCATGCACCACCACATCCAGCTGTTCCCTGGATTTCCTCTCTTTTTTTTTTCTGTATCACCCATTCCATCTCTTCAACAACAATCACAGAATCACTTCCACTTCTTCTTCAGCTAGTTTTTCTTTAATTAATCTGTGGGTCCCATTTCTTTTATGTTTCCTTATGATTAACTTTCAACTTATTCTCTGCACTCAACATCAGTCACTTGTGCTATCCAAAATCCATCATTATAAATTCATTCATTTGGATCTTGAAAGCTTATTTTTAAGAGTACTTTACTAAAATGAAAGTTATTTTCAGGGAGAGTAAACTCCTTAAGAAAATCATACCAGCTGTGAATGAGGGCATAAGATAAGGTCTGATAATGGCTTTCAAGAAGAGAAAGCCAAATAGGCTTGATTCATCCCTCTGCCTATGGTTCTATGACCATCACCAACAACCAGAAAAAAATCTAAATGACAATATACTTTCACTTGTGTATATACTGAACCCTTCTAAAATTAAAACAAAATAGACTCAAAAAGAGATCTGCACCTCTTGACTCCTTGCAAAGGAAAATCATTATTAAAGTTTTAGTAGGATTCACGCATCCTAAGGATGGGATCAGAATTAGGTCTTAATGTTTTGGCAAAAGTGTGGAATCTGCATGGAGTTGGGAGGCATCAGCAGGCAGGAGCAGCATTTAAAACCATTAGTAAAATTTAGTTTTACATTTAAGAAAGAAATGAGCACCTAATTTGTATATTTTACATATGCATATTTAAGATGAGGCTAAAATTTCCAACCATTCACTGAAAAACAGGAAGAGATACCATAGATGTTCTAAAATCTAAAAATCTAAAACACACACACAAACATATACAGATAAGGTTGCAAATGAAATAGAATCCTATGCATCTATGCATATGTACTTTTGTTTACTATATGCTATTGCTTTTCTGTTTTATGTTTGTTCACTTTAAAAATGCTCCTGATAGTGGATTATATGGTCCAACCATATGTCCCTTCCCCAAAATGTGATCAGTACTAGTGGAATGCTTACTTGAAAATAAAATTTCAAATTTGATCACAGACTTCAGAGAATCTACAGGTTTCAAAGCTTAATGGGAGGGATAAGATAAGAAAATTTATTAAATTATCTCTTTTAGTTCAATAGTTATTGACTATAATTAATACAGAAAATTTGCATGCTACATCCTCTCTCACATGTTTGCCAACTTACTCAGTCGACAAGGACTTATTGATTGCCTGTATTGTACCAAGCACTATAGTACATACCTATATTACAAGACACACACTACCAAAATGGCACACTATTTTTCTTTCTTTAAAGTACAGCTTAAAGGCCACTAAGTACTCCAAGCAGAGACAATTCTTCTAGAGCCCATCAATCTTTATCTATATCCTTACTAGAGTACCTCCCACACTATATTTAGTAATTTACCATTGCTCTATGCACATAATGGATCTTTAATACTTTTCAGATGTTAGATCTTGCATCATATCATACATTCAAACAGCAACAACAAATAATTGGAAGTCTTTGAAGAAATTGCTAATGAAATGTTGGCTAAGAATATGTTGATAAAATATCAAAGCAAAAATTTATGCTGGTTTTTTTAACATAATTAACCTCTTAGGGGAAACAAAAATATTTTTGCCTATAAATGCCTTATAGATGTCCTAAATTGTCATACCTCTTCTGCCAGAGACATGGATTCCAAAGGAGAACAGAGAACTAGAACAGAGAAGGAAGAGATCCTTGGCATTTAAGTGGCACACAGACTGAAAAAGCAATGAAGAGTGTTAGAAAAAAGCACAAACACCCAACTTGTTTCTCTTGGAGGTATTTTATTCATTACACACATGTAGAAAATAGACATATATGACCTTGAAAGAAATGACAAAACTGAAAGAATGCTCAGGGTAATCTCACCCTACATCTGTGTGTTCAGGACATCCATAAAATCCAAGAAAAACCACAAATACCCAGTGTGAAGCTGATCCTGTAGGGCCTGGCCAACTGGGGCTGTCCCTAGAGTCAAGAAATTACCATGTTCTTTAGATGTTACTGGCTTAAATTTTTCATGAGATCTAACTTCTCATTACAGAATGTTACAATTTTTTTCACTCCTTAATTTTCTGGATCTGTCTTTATGTTACAAGTATATATACTTTCATTACTACAACTGTAGAATATAAAGAAAATAATAACTGACTTGGTTTCTTAACTAACATTATATTACCTAGCAAAAAAGTTTCCTTAAAGGTTCATATAGAATTCAAAGGATTATAAATGCCCCAAAGCACTGATATTGATATAACAGTTATTCTATAAAGCACAGCACAGAGACAAAAAGTACAATGAAGATCCTATCACTGCATCTCTAAAATATCACTGGGATTTCACCCAGTGTACAGATAAAGTCAAACTCTTGCCCTTAAAACTTCCAAGAGAGAAGGTTTAGCATAGAATCTATGGACTTGGGAAAGAATACACCAGAATCTGGGTATTGTGAAACTCCGCAGAAGCTAGTGTGCCCTTTTAGCCTTATGTCCTTCCTGCATCATTTCTTACTTGTTTCTCCAACCCAGTAAATGCCTTCCCCGTATCAATGAACAATCTCTGTATCTGTCTCTGTATCTCTCTTACACACACACACACACACACACACACACACACACACACACACGTACACTCCCACACATTCATGCATATACACAGAGGTTTATGGAGAGTTTGACATCTCGTTCTCTGAACAAATGAAGAGCTCTTTCATGATTGGTTCACCACATGGAAAAGCAAAGGCAGTTCTTGCTCATTCCTTTAGATAAATAATACTCAAGGAACTCCAGCATAGTACAGAGTAGTGTCATACTTAGAATACGAATGGTTTTATGTTATCTCACTGCCAAGATTACTAAGTATGGAACCTTGGAATTTGAAGTTACCATTAATAGCAGCAAATCCAAGTTTCTCATTTAAAGAGGAACAATAGGACACATAAAGGTCATAAAACATGACTAAGGTGATAATACTTCATTATAAATTATAGAGAGACTCAGATTCTGCCAGATTCCTTTAGCATAGAATTAATAGCATGCCCTTACATCATCTCTTATGGGTGGGTCAGCCTAGGAGGAACTATCTTTGGGGATTCTCAACATTATTACAGTTATTCTTTAGATTGAGTTTATATGTCTTTCAAGTTGTGGTTCCTAGAGCAAGAAACAGCAAAATCACTAATGACACTTCCATGAATTAAGTTACGCTCAGCTAAATTTAGTGCTGTATTTGTGAAAAACTTCTGGAAGAATTATCAGTTTGAATATCATCATCAACGCGTCTCAAAGAGATTGCAAATGATAGCAGGTGATTGGACATCAATAGTTGTAAACATTAAACAGCCTTTAAAGTTACCAGAATAGAAGCTGGACTATTCTTTATATTTCAAAAAAACTATGTTGTCATAAGTACAATATTAGAGGAGCACGTGACCCTTTCTACCTTCCTACTTCCGGTAAGGGGAATGATATGCAAATATTCCAAGCATAGTATAATTTTCTAAAGATTATATGAACACATCAATTAGATAACACAAATTCCAGTTCTTTTATATTTCAGATAAATAAGAAAATTATATTGCAATATAAACAATGGGGAGAGAGAGAGAGAGAGAGAGACAAGAATGTGAGCATCTGAGAGTTGCTGGACAGGTGTCACCGGGTTTTCAAGTTCAGGAGAAAAAACAACCTTAGAGCAGGCAGATGGTTCAGAACCCTGGACAACAGCCCAGTTGCTGTTTCCACTGCTAAACCTGCCCCGATATATCCCCAAAATGTGCTTCTCCTGGCTAAACAAATGCTGAGCAGTTTGCAGTCCTTTAGGATTGCTGTAGGTAGATGGTACCATAGTGGCCCCAGGAGAGACAAAACCAACTGTCAAATACATGTTAAGTTTGAAGGCATTCCAAAAAGCTGGATTTTTAATCATCTGGACATTTACCTGGACATCTTACCTTCACCTCCATAATACTTTGTATGATAGCCTAAAGAAAAGAAATTGGCTGCATTTCTGGAAGAAAGAAACAGTAGCACCAAAAAAAATACATCTGTAGCTGAGACATTTTGCACTCCAGGAAGGTAACTCCTAATTGAAATAATCCCACAATTTCTTATGTTTATATTCACTCTATAATGTCTTTGCAAAAAACCCTGCAGATCAAACAACATTGAGCACTTAATTGTAAGGTGAAAAATACTGAGATGCATCTGTTTAGACTGTGCGCTGCAGACAGACCTTATTTAGAACAACCTATACCACCCTTGCAGGAACTCCCAAGAAACCACTTTGGCTGCCAGCTGATTTTGGTGGTGCTGGTACAGACCTCATTCATGACAGAGCTGGAGCCTTGTAAGGTACAGGACATTTCAGCATTCTTAGGCAACACCCAAAAATCTTATGCAAAATTTAGCAACTAAAGACAGGCTAGCAGCTATAGTTTTTTTTCTATTTTAAACAGAATGCCTTATATATTTATGTAACAAATACAGGCTATGAATTACCCTCTAAACATACAACTTCAATCACAATAGGATTGTTATTTCAGTCAATATGTCCTTTATCTCCACATGTCTGACTGTGCCAGGAAAATACAAAGTCACTGCATACAAGCTTTGTAAACAGAAAAATTACTGTGTTAAATTCCTCTGCTGTATGAAGGTTGTTATAACAAAGGCATTCTTTGGTTAACTCAACTAAATATACTATTTTAGTCTAATAATACTAGGTATACATTTATTCCTGCTAATAAACATCTTAAAAACAAAATTTCTCTCTTAATTTTAGAATAGAAAATCAATATAATTTTTTCATTTTATAATGTGCTTTTGGGGGGTACAGCAACCCATTTACTGCAATTAAAAAATAAAAACAAAAAAGGCTGAAGAGGCCAAGAATTCTCTGCAGGCTTTTTTTTTCTTTGTATAGCATTAAATAAAGGATCCTATCATTAGTCCTTTGCCCCCTGTTTAGTTCTTACCTTAAACCGGAACAAGTCAGAGCAGAGGTAGATCTGAAGAGGCTGTTCCAAACCAGCCACGTGTCTAAGAGCCACGTGTCACCAGGTCAACAGGAGCCGGAGAATTCCCCGAGACCTGTGAGTAGATAAGCTAGTGTTCAGGACCAGCTTTGATTATAACTCGCTTTGAAATTTGCCTCCTCTACAAAAAAAGCCTTGAACTGGCAATTGTTCTCCATCCAAAAGGGACCTTCTTCTTTTTTTATATTTTTAAAGAAACATAGGGTGATTTTCTAATACATTTGGAGGTTTCATTTGAAATCCAGGGAGTTATTTTAGTAATCACTTGATTTAAATGAATGTGAGTCCTTTTCATTCAGTCATGCCACATGAAGCACCAGGGATAAGCGGTGGTGACTTCATGTCACCTTTGTACTTTCTTTTTTTAATTTTTTTTTTTTTGCGGTACCGGGGATTAAACCCAGGGGCATTCTACCTCTGCGCTACACCCCCAGCCCTATTTTTTTATACTTTATTTTGAAACCGGGTCTCACGAAGTTGCAGAGGGCCTCACTAGGTAGAGAGAGAGAGAGAGAGAGCAGAGGCTGGCCGCGAACCCGGATCCTCCGGTCTCCGCTTCCCAAAGTACTGGGATTACAAGCGTGCGCCACCACGCCCGTCACCTTTGTACTTTCTTATGTCGCACATGGGAACTCGTTAATTATTCTATAACTTAGGAATTTCTTTCAAACCAGAGATGAGTGATAGGTTAGAGCAGGAATGAAAAAACCCAGGTTTCCTAAACAAGATACATCATATTCTTCCTTCTGTGCTCTATTGGGATATTGATAGTCACAGATAATGTCTGATTCTCTGCACCTTGTATAAAGATTTCTAATTTTTCTATTTCATGATGATAATCAACTAGTATGCTAAAAGGACAGCTTTGAAACCATTTTGCCAATGAAAAAATTAAGAAAAGTGAGGCTCTGTGAATTGGGTAAAATTTTGAAAGGAGGAACTTGAACTCCGCGTGAGAGAGATTTGCATTGAATACATTAACTCACATATAATCCGCTATGCATTCTGAAACTCATGAGACTGTGGTCAAGGATAGAGTCTAAGTCTGATTACATGCACATTTTAATTTTCATTTACTTATTTTTTGTGGTACTGGAGATTAAACTCAGGGGCATTCGACCTCTGAGCTACACTCCCAGCTCTTTTAGTTTTTATATTGAAACAGGGTCTCCTTAAATTACTGAACACTGACCTTGAACCCTCGATCCTCCTTTCTCAGCCTCCCAAGTACTATGATTGCAGGCATGTGCCACTGCACCTGGTTACATGTACATTTTTAAAGGGGAGAAACACTGAGTATTTCTAGTGTGCATTCATAGTGTGCATTAGTCATTTGTGTACATTAATTTTAAAACATAGTATTTTAGTGCTGGGACCTTCCTGACCTGCTAGCATGTGAATTACACAGCAGTAAACACATGACTTATTTTGGGATAGTTGGCATATGGTGCTAGTGAGAAGAAATATAAGGTTTTATTTCTAATTTGGGCCAGCTGATGTAATTCAGGAAAAGATTATTCCAGAGCTGCATGACAATTGCAGTCAGCCAATTTAAAGATATGTGACCAGGAAGGATTTAGGTGACAAATACTATTGACTCAGGGGAGAAGGGGACCAAAGTCAGCCATTCTATTGGTCAAGTTCTAATTGTCAATTTCATAGCAACAGTTTTTTTTTCAAAAATATCTTTTGTATTCTTACAAAGTTTACTAATCACTTTGGCTTGAAGGTATTAGAATTATATCATTATGTGGATTTAAACACTTAGAGATTTCTTCTTTTTTTTTTTTGTACTAGGGGTTGGATTAAACCCAGGGGCATTCTACCTCTGAGTTACATCCCCAGCTCTACCCTGAGGGTCTTGCTAAGTTTCTGAGGCTGGTCTTGAACCTATGATCCTCCTGTTTCCACATTCCAAGTACTAAGATTAGAGGCATGCAACATCATGCACCACCATGCTCAGCTTAGATATTTCTATTTCCTGAAATTCAAGTTCCATGTTTGAGGGATAGCACCACATTCACACTAGATCTTTTTCTCAATGAAGAAGTATCGAAATTCCAAAGACGCATTGCAATTTATAGCTTCTTTCCAATTTCACATTTTGCACATTTCCCGAAAAACCCATGCTTAAGTCTAATAATATTATAGAAAAAAATCTCTCTAATTATGCAAAATTAATGCCAGAAAATCTGGAAAGCAGAAACTGTCACTAATTTTTTGACCTAATGTTAATCTGAGTTCTCAGATGAATTGTGATTATTCATTTCCTTCTTCACAGTTTTCAATTATCTCATTCATATTACTGCTTCTAGCCATGGTTCATCATGTAGCTATTGAAGACTGTCCTGCTCTGGGCCTGAAAGAATGCCAGACACAATCAAGGATGACCGAGGCTGGACTTTTTCATTTGATACATCAACCAGAAAGTTTAGAAAAACACAATTTTGGACACAGAGATACAGGCTTTTTCCTGCAAATTCCCAGACTTTTCACCTATTTCTGGCCCTTCAGTAGGAAACCTTTTCTTAAGTTTAGTAATTTTAATATTCTTACTTGTATAATTCTTCCTGCTGCTGGACTTCAAAAAATCTCAAATCTTTTTATCACTTCCTTGCATGGGCAAACAGGCTTCCTGCTATCTAGAATTAGAAACAAACTTGAGTATCTTCCGAAGTCATTGCTTTGTGGAAGTCCTTGCTCAGCTTAACTGTACCTGCAGGAAAACTTCCTTCTGTAATGGACGTCCTTGACACCACAATCAAATGTCTAAATCCTCCATGCTTTGGGGATGACTGATACGTCCAGGGAAAAACTCAGATGCTGTCTACAAGAAACCCTGGACTAATCAACTTGTAGTATCAAGTGGAACCAAGGAAAAAAGAATTCATTTTTTTTCTCATACCTATGACACTGTTCAGTATTCTCAGAACATTCTGTGCAGTCTCTTGATGTCTAAACTGGGTTAATACCAACTCATGACTATCTTTGAGCTCCATTTGTGTATGTATGTGTGTCTGTGTGTGTGTGTGTGTGTATTACTAGAGATTGAACCCAAGGGCATTCTACCTTAGAGCTACAACTCCAGCCCCTTTTTATTTTTATTTTGAAACAGGGTCTCACTACATTGCTGAGGGACTTGCTAAATTGCTGAGGCTGGTCTAGGCCTCCCAAGTACTAGAATTACAGGTATGCACCATCACGCCTGACTATTAGCTTCATTTTTTAAATATAGAATTTGTAAAAAATTATTTTCTGAGTAAAGAACACCTACCTTCCCCCCAAAAAAATAGAAATGTTGCTTTGGGGTAATAAATAAATTTGCTTATTCATGAGAGCCCTATCTTCTTTTAAAGCATCACAGTAACATTCTCCAGTTTCTGTTTTAGAATAATGTTTGTTTTTTTCCCCTTTGACACCACGGCACCATAGCTTTATGACACAACAGGGTACACTTGGTTGGTGTGTTAATATCACAGTTTGAAAGCAGTAAGCCATGAATTCAAAGGAGAGGAACTACAAAGGACCAAAAAGTGTATTACTGGATGAACAAAGTACATCCTGAAGTGGTAATTCAGGTTTTATTTTGTCACTTTATTAATGATACTCATTATGTTATAGGGTATTATATTACATAAAAGGAATCCTCTGCCCCCAACTGTACATGGATAATGCTGTAATTCCACCAAGGCATTCCAGCATGCCGCCAGCTACCTGAGCAAAACTCGAAAAGCTCTTTTATTAGTACCAGAGCCCAGACTGGAATAATAGCTCTAATTTCATGTACATCGGGGATGCATTCTATACCACAATATGTATGTGTGTGTGTATATATGTGTGTGTGTATATATATATATATGTATATATATATGTATATATATACATATATATATATATATATGTATGTCAGGTATATTAAATGAACACAAAGTGAAAGTGGGCAATGAAATAACCAATCACCACCATATATAGAACATTAACACTGTCTCTTTGGAGCCTGAGATCCCTTCCCATTTCTGTCCAGCAAAGAATCAGGGAGTCCAGGAAGAAAAAGGAAATGAATGTTTCTTGTCCAGATGAGAGAAGAGGAGCTATTTGCTGGGGTTAGTAATCTAAGTGGGGCTGGAGCTTACAGTCTACAAAAAGTAAGCTATATTTTTCTAAACCAGGTTATCTGTATTGGTGTTGTCATAAATGTGAGCCACATCTGTAATTCAAAATTTTCTGGTAGCTACATTTAAAATAATTATGTGTGTGTGTGTGTGTGTGTGTGTGTGTGTGTGTGAGAGAGAGAGAGAGAGAGAGAGAGAGAGAGAGAAATTCATTTTAGTAAGTGAAATTCATTTCAATAATATATTTTATTTAACATATTAGGTCCAAAATATTATCCTTTTTAAATGTCACCAATATATTAAATTACTAATGAGATATTTTACATGTTTATATCATAGCTTTAAAATTCAGTGTGTCTTACAGTTAAATCACTTCTTCCTTTCTTTTTTCCTTTCTTCCTTTCTTTTTGTACTAGGAATTGAACTCAGAGGTATTCTACCTCTGAGCTACACCACTGGCACTTTTATTTATTTTGAAACAGGGTCTCACTAAGTTTCTGTGGTCCTCGCTTAATTGCTAAGGTTGGCCTCCTGTCTCTGCCTCCCAAGTAGTGGGATTGCAGGCATGCTCCACCACACCTGGCTTCCGTCACATCTTAATTCAGTCTAGCTACATTTCAAGTGCTCAAGAGTCATGGGGGGGAAGTTGATGGTGCTGGTGGCTTTCATATCCAGTAGTGTGGAAACAGATCACTTACTTTTTTAATTTTTGCCAGTATCCTTTAGTAAAATCTAGTTACAGTAGAAGCCTCATCTTAGCTAGTATTTTAAGGTAACAGCACCCTTAACCTGCTCCCATGCCCTAGTTTTAGAGTAGTATTACCCAGGAAGCAATGTCCCCTGAAGCCAGTGAGCTGTTGTTATTCAATCAGGAAAAAGCCCCAAAGCTCCAAAGGAAAGGTGTAGATCAAAGTAAAAAGTTACATCCATGAACCACACAACCCCTCTGTCAGAAGACTCCTTCTGTGACTCTTCTGTGGGGAAGAGGATGAAGTCTGAGTTTTCTTTTGGTTAAACAAGGAACATTTCTACTGAGTGACATTCCAATTTAATATTCCACCAAGTGGAATGTCAGTCTGTAGAGTCTTTGCATAAGACTGCTGCATGCCAAGTAGGGCTACATGTGCACTCGTATGTATTTGTTCACTTAAAATATTAATATTTTGAACATTTTCTCAGGTGAAGAAACCAAGATACAGTGAGTTCCAGGAACTGGTCCAAGATCCCATAACTAGTGAGCAAGAGATGCAAAAATTGAACCCATGCCTCCAGTCCCTTGCCTGTCCTCTCAATTAATGGCTGTGACAGCAATAATAACAATGATCTGTGTGGTTCTAGAATGAAAAGCAACTGTCCTGACCTTCATTGGCCTGGGACTCTTGGGGATCCTTATCAGCCCCTAGTATGCATATTAACTTAAATAAAACCCCAGACACTTCACTCCATCAGTACTTTTATAAGCAACTCTTTCAGTTTTAAAAAAATAGGCTCCCAAATTTCTCTGCATATATTCAAGAAGAACACAGCTGTTACATTCAGAAGATACTTGGCAGCTAATGGACAATTCCATAAAGGAAAAAAAAGTTGGCTGAGGTGAAATGTCTTTTGTTCCTTTCCCACTTCAGTCTTCTCTCTTGCTTCTCTTTTACCTTTTCTGTACTCATGTTCCATGACTTTAAACTTCAGGTAGGACAATCCCAAAGACATAGATATTTGGCAAACTTCCTTTGTCAAAATGTTAGACTCTAGACTGGAGAATAGGTGGGAAGCAAGTGAGAGAGACGCCCCCTCCACAGATTGATCAATGAGACCCCAAGAAATTCATGTGCATATCCACCCGTGACTCCCCCTTTTGTTCTCTGCACCATTGCAAAAGTTAGGGGAGAGGAAGAGGTTTGCAAAGAAAACAGCCCCTTTTTCCTCCATCTACCCAACTTCCAGGATTCCTAGTACCTATTTAGTGCTAATTTTCTCTCCAAAGCTGTTCATGGGATTCAGTAAGTAGAAAAGGAGTGGATTTTAGCATTAGACAAATCTGGTTTGAGTCACTGCTCTATTTTCTTACTAATACTGTGACTTTAGGCACTTCCTTGAAACATTCTGAGGCTCCATAAATATCTACTAAAGGTGAGTAATAAAATCTACCTCTTCAAGTGATTGCAAAAATCAAGTATGTATAAAATGACACCCTCAGTGCCTGGCACATATGGCTGTTATTTAAATAATAGTTGCTATTCAAAGTTTTAGGAATGTGAGGTAAAGAAGCATCCCTCTCCCTAGATATTTTTTTTATCCAGGACTGACAGCTGTTTGTTTGTTTGTTTGTTTGTTTGTTTGGTACTGGAGATTGAACACAGGGGCATTCTACCTCTGAACTATACTTCTAGACCTTTACTTATTACAATTTTTTTATTATTTTGAAACAAGGTCTCACTAAGTTGCTGAAGGTCTCCCTATGTTACTGAGTCTGGCCTGGAAATTACTATCCTCCTATCTCAGCCTCCCAAAATACCAAGATTACAGGTGTGCACCACCATGCCCCACCAGGTCTGACAGTTGTAATAGAGACAGTACAGGCATCGATAAATGAGAATAGGTTCTGGGCTTCTGGCAGCTCTCTTTGAACTGCCTGCTGAACAGTGACACTATAGTCTTCCAAATTGAGTTTGAAAACAAAGTAGAGAGAATACAAGATCCATGTATCAAAGTCAATGAGAATCTACTGATCCTCCCAGTATTCTTCCACTCCTTTCTCCAGAGATGTGAAGTTCCTTTTGTTGAGAATCTAAAATAAGCATTGTAAAGATAAAGAAAATGTTCTGTGCTCCAGCCCCTTTCCAAGCCCACAGGGACTGCTAATGGTCTGAAACGGCATTACAGCCAAGCACATGTCCTCCTTCTCTAGGTCTCTGTGACCATGCATTAGGGCCAGGTCTAGCCTGGACCTGCTGAGTCACAGTGGACAGCCCACACAGGCCTGCTGACCCCAACATTTCTCTCATAAATGAGAGTAGAAATGGTAAAGCAGGGAGTTAGTGGTCATCTTCCGTGCTTGACAAAAAGCCAAAGCAGTGTCCTGCCTGCACCTGCCTTGGTGAGTCATGGAGAAAGAGTGGCTGTTTAGAGCACCAGGGCCTCTCCGGCCAAGCCGAGGGGCTATGTGGGAGCCGAGCCTCTTGCCTCCTTCTCTAAGCAGCTTTACATTGGTCTAGTTGCTGATCCACAGGAAGAAGATTTAAGCTCTAGGTCTTTTTCATGATAGATTTGTTCCACTTTTACATAGTCACATTATTGTATAGACACCTCAGCATATGGAAATACAAGATGTCCTCACCAGAGTACAGAGGCCTGCTGAGGAAATCCTGAGACCTCAAGGGACACACTGTTGAATTCATGTCAAAGTGCATGCCATTTTTCACCTCTTCTTTGCCTTGCACTCTAAATATGGCAATTATAAAACCCCTTAGCATAAACCAAAGTAAAGAGGCTAAAAAATTAAACCATTTGTTCATTCAGCATGTACTGATCAAGAACCATCAAGATGGAAGTAAGCACATGTTGTACTCTTCAAAGTCAATGTCTACTGGAGGAAGTGGAGGCCTGCAGAGATATGCAAAGTGCTCTAATGAAGGTAACGGCAGGTGCCACCGAGTTCATTAGGGTGAGTGTGGACTTGGACAAATATGACAGTTTAAGGGGTAGATAGTGGAAGAAAAACCAACCAACACAAAAACATTGACCAAAAGGTCCCTCAGGATCCCACTTTATTCTCAGATGTCTTTTCCTTCCACTTCATTGAGACTATAAAGATCATCAAAGGTGATTTGCATCTATTTTGCATTCCTACACATTCCACCCATGGTTGGGATCACAGATCCTGGTGCACTTTCCCGCACCTGAGAAGATGAGGGGTCCCTACCGCTCCTCTGACTGTACTTCCAACTTCCCTGCACCTGCTGCATCTCAGAAACATGTTTAAAGTAATCACCCCTCTCTCTTCTCTTCAACCTCTTTCCCAGCATCTCCCCATAACTTCTAAAAATGTTCACATCTCTCATTTAATAAAAGCTATCCCTTAGAGTCACACACTCCTTTTTTCACAGATTTTTTTCACTCTCAAGACTCAAAAGTTCAGTGTATACAACCTACTGTCTTAACCCCTCAAAACAAGCCACTTTGCATCTTTACTGCCTTACTGAAAATGCTCTTCTAAGCTCCCCAAGATTTGCCAATCTCCAAATGCAATGGACATTGTTTAATCAGTCTCATGACACCTCTGCTACCTTGCCTCCATTCTGCATCCTCTCCTTGCAGTTCTCTTCTCTAGTCGCCTAGTGTCTGTGGCTTTGAAACCACTGTGACACTCTTCTACCTCTCTGATGACTCCTCAGTTTTCCTTCCCTGGCTCTCTACTCCCATCTGCCATTTAAATGTCGATGTTCCCCAGGGTTTTGGCTGTGCTTCTAGCTGCCTAGCTTCCCCCCAGCTCCTGACTGTTTTCTAAATTCCAGATTTCTAGTTGCATCTGTGAGCTATACAACACCTTTCAACAACTACTTTTATTTTCTGAATAAATTAGCCAACGTTAGTTTCTGTTGCTAAGAACTGAGAATGGAGGATATCTGGGGCATTGCACTTAAAATAAATATGCATTTTTAAAGCATGTTTATTAGATTTTATGTGAAGAATCCTATTAGGCAGTGGGAATACAAAGATGAATAAGATTCCTGCCCTCTGACATTAACTCTGGTGAGAACCATACATTTCAAAGCCAGAAGTACGGAAGAAGTAGGGGCAGCCCAAAGGAGATGTATCCAGAGCTACCCTGAAGAACAAAAATTGTAATGTGTGCACAGTATATTAAGTGATAAATAAGAATTCACCAGTAGACAAAGGAAAAGGTGATCATTCTAGGCAGAGTGAATGGCATTCAGAGGAGACTGGAATGACCGATGGTCAAGTGTACAGAGAAGATGAGAGATAAACCAATGAGCATGGAGATGAAGGGTGTTGTCTAACCAAAAAGGGCCAGTCTCCAAGTCAAGCCCTAAGCCTTCACAATTTGGATATCAAAAGGCCTAGAAATTGTCTTATATGGGTCAAATGAAGGACATGGGCTTGTTTTACCCTGAAAAGAAGTGCAGGGAACACAAGATTTCACCATGCAGTTGAAGAGCTTTCTTTTGAAAGTTCAAGTACACAAACTTTTTGACTACATGCTTACACGATTCAGGAAGAAATTCTTAATGGCTGGATCAGCTTCACTAGAGAATAAAATGTTTCATAAGGGAAGTAAGTTCTTTGTCTCTTGCAGTATTATTCAAGCTCATCTGGAAATGTATAAACTGAATTAATAGGGTAGGAATCTAGGTTACATGAACTTTATGATTTATACTAATTCTAAGATTTCTATTGTTTTTCTGCATTGATTTTGTTGTTGATATCTGGTTTTTTTAGACAGCACAATTCTCATTGGAAAACCATCATGTGAATGACACTCTCCTGAAGTATTGGGTCAATAGCAGTAGCCAGTAAGTAAAGATAAAGCTCCTCTTTCCTTTAAAGAAAATAATTTTTAGACTTTCAGAAAAGAACAGATTTCTAACCAGCATTTGTGTGTAATGGGGGGGGTACTGGGGATTGAACCCAGGGGCATTCTAAGTCAGAGCTACACTCCAATCTTTATTTTATTTTTTATTTTGAAACAGGGTCTCATTAAGTTCCTGAGAGCATTGCTAAGTTGCTGAGGCTACTCTTGAACCTGTGATCCTCCTGTCTCAGAATTCCAAGTACTGGGATTATAAGCATGCTCTACCACAACCAGCTTCCAATCAGCATTTTAGATCAAATCCTACTCAAGTGATTTTTACCTTCATCGCATCTTTTTTTTGGGGGGGGGGACTGGGGATTGAACCCAGAGCATTCTACCTTTGAGCTACATCCCCAGCCCTATTTTTTTTAAATGGGGTCTTGTTAAATTGCTGAGGGTCTTGCTAAGTTGCTGAGGCTGGCCTGAACCTGCGATCTTCTCGGCCTCCCAAGTTCTGGGATTACAGGTGTGCGCCACCACTCCTGGCCCTTCATCACTTTTTAATAATTAACTCCTCTCTATCTTGTCATCTTCCATAATCACTCCAACTGTGAAGGAACAAAATCCATATATTGGTTTCTGATCACAACTGGTCTTTCAGCTCAAATTTCCTTTACCCCCATCAATTTCTACCCAGTTCATTTTGACTTGCTTTCTTTCTTACCCAATCTATCCCACATTTTTAGAACTGGAGGCTTGGTTCATCTCCAACTTTTTAGTGAAACTGTCCTTCAACCAAATGTATCTGGTGAACTCCCAAAGCTAAATTAGTCCTAAATTTTACTTTCTCTACTCCTGCATCCTGCCAGAAAAAGTATATTTTCACAACTACATCAGTTGATGCTTCAACACTTCTATAGTTGTGCATCTTAGCTGAGTCTCCATCATAGCGATTATTTAATTTCCCTTGGACAGCTCATGCTTCCCTCAATGATATCCCATGCCTTCTATCTCTTCAAGGCTCTATTCAAAATCTTACCAAATGATCTTGTGTTATACTTCATAGACAAATGTGTGAGCACCTAGTATCCTTCTCTTTCTTACCATGCCATTCAAAACTCTTTGAAAATAATTATACATTTGAAGATAAATGAATTATCTTTATCCCTACCTTTTCACATTTTGATCAAGGATATTATTTAAAAGTATGCTAATACTATGGATTGTGTGTCATTAACATCTCCCTCTATACTTTCTCTTTCCTCTAAAAATGAGAAATGATCCAGTGTTTTTCCCCATTTTTATATAGATTACTTAATAGATGATATGTTGTGGGAGAATAGATTTGGAACATGTGAAAACAATTAACAAGCCTTTATACTTGTTCGGGAAGGTGATCACAAAGATGTGAACTAGAAAATGATAGTAGTGATAAAAAGATTAAATCTTTCAATAAATAATTAAGAGATACACTCAGGATAGTGACTAATATTATTATACATTTCAAGAAGCATATCCTTATCATTGCTACCAGCACTGAATGGCCCTACTGGAACCACTGATGATCACTGTTCCAGTGACCACCACCCCCTGCAGGATGGATGATTCACTGTCTACTTCCTGAATCATGAACTTCAGATCCAAAGTCTGGTACTAGTGCATCCGATTGGCCAAGACAAGGCCATATACTTACTTTCGCGCTGCTTAGGAACACAGCACCAGGAAAGCAAGTATTTGGCATTTTGAGCTTCTGGCTAAAAGAAAATTAACCTCACAATTAGAAGGATTAGATCCCAGAGGGTCAATATAAATGTGACCTATATTCAGGCTATTGGTTTCTAAACATAAAGGCCAAATTTTTCTAACAATCCTTGCTAAGTAGATTTTTTACTCCTTTACCCCCATTTTAACCTTTCTGTCTTTCTTCACCATGAATATGTCTCAACATTTTAGTTAACCCCTTAAACTTTAATCACCCACAAATTAAGTAAAACTGTCCATCCTACCACAAGCTTCTATGAAACTGTGTAGGGCAAGGACAAGAACAAGGCTCTGTGGAACACCAAGATCAAGGTCCTCAAGTTTGAACTTAAATCTCACTATGAGAGCTGCTTAGTGGACTATGAAGACACTTCACTGTGTGATTGCCAAGTCTTCCCTTTTCATCTAATTCCAAATAAAAAATCTAGAACATTTCTAGGTGTCCAACCAAAACCCAGGTGCACCAGGTTGACAATATTCTCTTTATTTACCGTAATAGTAGAACTATCACAAAAGAAGAAGGGATAATTTTCCTCAGTATTTTTTCTTATTAGTAAACCAAGGACATAAAATAATATTAGAAATATAAGGAAATATCTCTTGGGGGAATACAGAAAATGGAATCAATTCCATACTAGTTATTAGAGAACCTCAAGCCCAATAGATAAGCAAGAAGAGACTAAGATCTGATGATCAACTGCTTTACCGAGTGACGTAACGTGCCATGAAAGAGAGTGTGTCAAATATGGAATGTGGCTAGAAGCCCTGAAGGAAAATGCTCTCCAGAAGTGATTAGCCCCATATTTCTTACTTTGAAAACCAACAGGTGTCAACTAATTCATAACTTCAGAGGGGAACCCAGAACTGCTGGCAAGAGGCCCTATACCTTTAGACTCACAATTTGTCCCAACCGGGGTCCCCTTCAGCTTCAGAACTGGCACACCAGGCAACAACTCTGTAGCAAAAGGCTTTTTTGAACTGCATTTTTTTCAGCAGTTAAATCTGAGCTGTAACATTTGGCAGGTTTCCTTGCTAACATTTGGCAATAATTGTTTATCAAATGCTAACAAGGAATGCTGCCAAATGTAACAGCTCTGACTGAACCATCTAAAATATAATATTGAGGCAAAAGTCTATAGACATGTGCTCAATCCTGTCTGACTAATCCTAGAAATAGGATCTTGTGCCCTTGGTCATCAGACCACACTGCTCCACAGCAGGGATTCTCAAGGACCAGATTCTCTTTCCTCTGCACAGTTTATTCTTTCTCTTGATTCTAAGGGGGCTTATGAAAGAAAGGCCTGATAAATACAGAGATGGAAATTTACAACAGACTGGAGACCACATGCCATATAACTTCATCAATTTGGATGCAAATTTGTAAAATATCAGGCAGCAAAACCAGGCTGAATTACCTTTGATGGGCAAGTCATTTTTAATCATAATGATCCCCTGAGTGTTTCTTGTTATCCCCTCGAAGGCCTCATTCTTGTCTTCACTTGGTCCCTTTCTTCTGGCTCTTGTGTAGTGCAGATCTAGCCTTCCCTATCTTTATTAAACTAAATATTGAGAAGCCTACCTCAAATTTCACCTCCTTTTGAAAGACTTTCCTATGCCTCCCTCACGTGGCTTTTTCTGCTTTCTTGTTTTCTTTTTATTTTAAGTCTTTATTCCCTGAAGTCTTATTTGACACTTGATACTATTTATTGTGATTAGCCTGGTTCTCCAGGCAGCTCAGTACCTGTGTCTTGCTTTTACCAATCAGCCTACAGATCCATTTATGGGAGGATCTGCCTGCCTAACTCTAGCATCACTTCTAACATGAAGCTATATAAAGCTGCAAATGTAATGGCTTGGTGGGTAGTTGTTTCAGTCAGCACCCTCATTGTTGTATGCTGTAACCCAAAACACCCGACCACCACAACTTAGAGGAAGGAAGGTTTATTTGCTCATGGTTTTGGATATTTCAGAGGTTTTAGTCCATGTTAGGCCAGGTGAATTCTGCGGAACTCAGGGCATGTACAGGGGAAGAGAGAGAAAGTGCGAGAAAGGGCTCTGCTCTCATATCATGGAGGCAAGAAGCAAGAGAGAGCAAGGGGAGGAGAGACTATATATAATCCCCAACACCACAACCCCCAGCAACCAAGTCCTGCCTCCTTAACAACCAAGCCCCACCTCCAGCATGACTGCCTTATCTCTATGAGGTCTGGGGGGATGGTCTAAATCCAAATCAGAGCAGTTGTCTTAAGTAGGTACAAGTTAGAGAACAAATGCTATCTGCGTTGTTGTTTAGAAGTGCTCATTTACATCCTGATAACTAATATGCTAACTCTATGCCTAGCTATTCATCAAAATATATCTTTTAGACACTTTCCCAGGTAATTTTAGTTTATGTCAGCTAAATTTGGGTAGTCAACTATATTTAAAAAGAAACAAACTGCTTTTCTTTAGAATAATTCTATGATTCAAACTTTTAAGCATGCAGTAATCTTTTGCTGAGTTTCAGCAACATGCTACTTTGCCAGGCCAGTGGAACACAAAATAAGAAGCACACATCTCCACTTTCCACTCCTCAAAAAACATGCTGGACAATGTCAAAATATTATTTAAATAGCAAAACTGACCAAATATTAGTTGAGAGATAGAGACAACTCACCTTTCCCCCCTCATGTTTATGAAGGCAAATTTTCATTTAAGATATCCCCTAAATAATTTTAAAGATATTTCTTATTTTATACATATACATACATCAGACATATAAACAAGTCATACGCACCAAAGGACGTGGAAGAAGTTCATGGGGACAGAACAGTTAGAACAAGCAAAATTAACATTCTCATCCCTACTATAAAATCTATGGCAAAAATATTTCCAAATGTAAGATTTTGGTATTGCAGAAAAAGTATCTAGGCTCTACACACTCTCTGCTTTACTACTTCTTTTTTTTTTTTTTTTTTTTTTTT
>PVJS01008495.1:0-52923 GCA_004027185.1 Glis glis
AAAGAAAGAAAGAAAGAAAGAAAGAAAGAAAGAGAATGACAGATGACAGTTCCTGCCTCAAACACCAGCCTTACTTCCATCACTGCCCAGGTCATGTCTCAATATGTTTTTTTTTTTAACAAAATGAAAAATATACCATCTGGGAGCCCTCAGAAACATCAGCACAAGGGAGCAGCCCAGAGTGCAGATGTTGGAGCTACATCCTGTGTGCAAACCCCAGCTCAGCCCAAGACTAATTGTGTGTCCTGGCATCAGTTGGTTAACCTCACTGTGCCTCAGTTTCCTTATTTATAATATAGGGATAATGCCGTCCACTTGCTGGAGCTGGCATGGAGATGAAGTGTTTAATATTTGTAAAGTGCTTAGGATGGTACCTGGCACACTTAACACTATTTAAGAGTGGGTTGCATATATAACCAGACAGGGCTTAGATGGGAACCAGCAGAGAATCAGAATGAGGTTCTGTCTGGAAGGGAGGATGAAAGGGAGGAGGGTGCAGGAGTTGAGGGGATGCAGGAGTTGCCAGCTTTATAATGTAGCTGGAGCTGCCCCTTATCTGTTCTATAGTTCTGGAAAGTTCCCCAGTGCTGAGGGAGGGTGGGGTAGAGAGCAGCTCTGCAGAGGATGCTGGGGCAGGGAGATGCTGTGCACATCCTGGAGCCTCTGTCTGTGGGGTCCAGTCTCCTGTGCACAGCAGACCAGAAGAGCTTCCCGGAGAAGCTCTCAGTCCCTAGTGAAGCCCCAGAGCTCCCAATACCTCTCCTGAATCCTGAGCTCCTGGCCCAGCCCAGATACTCAGTTGTTTCTCTCCATCTCTGGGTTGAGTAAAACCCTAAAGTCTGATTTGGGATTTGAGCCGAAATCCCAGCTGTGTGGCAGGTGCTGTATATGAAGTTTAGTAAGTAACCACACCCTCTGAGTCTCGGTTTGGTTTTAAATAGGGGCAGGGCAATAAACTCCACCTCCAATGGTTTTGGAGAAAATGAAATTAAATAGTGAAGGTCAATCCTGGGGCCTGAAGCCTGGGACATCATAGGAGTTCTGTGAATATTTGCAGAAAGAATGAATGAGGGAAGGACCACCCAGGCCAGAGAGTCTTGGAGTCCTGCTGTCCTGGCCTCCATCATTCTATTTATGGCACCAAATCACTCCTTCCCCTTTGAACCCTTCCAAGGCCCCTCCGGGCAGCCAAGGGCTATTTAAACCCAAGTGGCGGAGGAGAGCTTCTAGACTCCATCCACCCCGGAAGCCAGGCTGGGAGCCTAGGAGTAGCTGGGAGTGAGGAGAAGGTGCAAAGAGAACCCCAGCTCTGTTCATGAAAGGTCAGGCCTAAAGTAGTCTCCAGGCTTTGCTTATTCTAGAAGTCACGTTTGATAAAACACCAGTGACGGTGTGGGGGGATTCTTTTTCTCTTTTTTAAACCCTCTAGCCCCACGCAGCATCTTACATGTGCAGAATAAAGCCATGTCTTTCTAGTTTCCCAAAGACCAGGCTGTCACAGGCTGGGCCAATGATTTGCTCCCCAAGGGAAGCTGATGTTCCCAAAGGGGGAGGAAAGGCATGTGATTTACATGGCTTAATATACTCATTAAGGGTTTAATTGGAGTCACTTTGCCACTGATCCTCCAACAGCCCCCTTTCTTCCCCATGTAATTAACAGAATAACCTTTAGCTTCACAAGGCATAAAGAAAGACAAGTATAAAAGACGGAGCTCTGTACACATTCCAGACCAAATCCCGCCAGCAGCTTAACACCCCAGTGGAACGCATGACTTCTGGGGGTGCCTGTCTTCAGTTTGGGGTCTTAACATCCTCAGAAAAGAGGCTCTAGAGTCTGAGTCTGCCAGGCGCAGGTTTAAATCCTAGCTCTGCCATTCACTAGCTGTGACCTTAGGCAAGGTACTCAATGTCTTGGAGCCTCAGTTTCCCTGTCTGTAAAATAGGGATAATAATTAAAAAATAATTCACAGGATTGTCGTGAGGTTCAAAAGAGGGTAACATTTGCTGTGAACTTAGCTTGGCACTTGGCACTCAGAAAGTGCACAAGAAAGATTCACAGTGTGCTCTTATCACTAAAGCTGCAAGGACAGAGGGTAGTGGGCCCTCGGGCAGCAGGAACTAATCTCCCCAGGGACCTCCCAAACAATGATAAATTGTCATTTCGCCTTGATGGAGACACAAAACGGTTTATGAGAAACCACATACAATATTTCTAGCAAAAAATTATGTGGAATGACTGCACACACATCCCTGTACATAATCGAGGTCCAGAATATTTTAGCCACTTGCCATGGTCTCGAATGGTCGGGTACCCCCTTCCAACCTCCCTTCTTCCTGCCCTTTCCCTGCCTGTTTGCAACATGAAATATAAATAATTAATGCTATCCAATTACCCGAGCCAAAAATAAACAAAGCTTCAAGGATGTATTGGATTTCTACCCGGATCCACCCTTAGGAAGAGGATGCGCCCCACGTGCAGGTGTCTGCCCCCAGAAAGCCATTTGTGATGGGGCCGCTCAGTGGGTTCCAGGGTTAGTTAAAGCTCGCTTCATTATGGTGGCATCGGGGCAGATGGGAACTGACGGCGCTGGGCTGTTTTCATAGGGAAATGTGCACAAAGTCCCAGGTCAGCGCGGTGATAAATGGTCTTGCCGACAATTTGCTGGGAGCGCACATCTTGGGGGACTCCTGAGGTCATGAAATCTCTGCTGTTAAGCTATACAATTTTCTTTACTTATCAGTCCCAGCCACATCGCAGACACATATTTGAACAATGAAACAAAGGATAGCGCACATTATCATGCCCCAGCCGGTGAACGGAGCGGCGCTAAGCCAGACAGTGCTGCCTGGACAAAGCCCGGGACATACAAAACACCAACTGCAGAAAGGGAGGAAGGCCAGCCTTCGCTTTTTAAAGCAGCAAGTTGGAAGGGGGTTGCAGTGGGGGGTGTGGGCAGTGAAGTGCTCTCTAAAGAGCTCAAGTTCCAGTGCTTCTGCAACCGGCTCTATCACCCACACAGCAGCCAGAGGCATCTCTCCAAAATGCAGCTCCCAATGTCCATAGGAGAAAGTCAAACTCCTCAGCATGCTCAGAGACCTTCCCATGCTCCAGAACCTGCCTACACGAGTTGGCTCCTCTCCCATGATTCCTGCAGTCTCTTCCACTTCCAGCTACACCCACTGGCCCATGAGCATGCTGCTCTTTCCACCTGCAGCACCCTTTACTCCTTCCTCTGACTCACTACCAGGCAGCCTGCATGTCACAGACGAGAGAGACTGGCTTCCTCCTGGAAGTCTTCCCTGACCACTATCCAACTGGGACTTGGTTCTCCCACTGCGCAGCCCTGTTCAGTCCCTTGCTGACACCTCCTTGCCTGTCTCTAGACTATAACTCCACTGGGGGAGGGTCTGCCTTGTTTGGCATTTCTAGCATCCCACACCTTGTACAATGTAGATGTTCAAAACTGCTTATAAAATGAATACATAAATATGCAGAGAAAGAAGCTGCACCAGCATGAGGCAGCAGTCCTAAGGGGTCCCTGCACACACATCTTGCCAAATAGGGTCAGGACCCCCATCTCTTCCCCTGCCTTCATCCAAATGAGCCTCCATCTGGCACAAGGAGACAGAGATTAAATGAGTTAACAAACTTAAACACCATAAACAAAATCCCTAGAAGGAGTTTGAAAGTTACTCCAAAATAGGGGTGTAGGGGTCGGTATGGAATTTGGTGCATGCACCAGAAGTTTGGAGCCAGAAAGATGGGAGAGGGTGCCAGAGAATTAGGAGCAATGGAAGAAAAGGTGATTCCAAGGAACTCCCTTAAATGATCACGAATCTATGCTGCTACTTTTGTGAGTAGATTTTAAGGGCCAGGAACAAAGCGGAGCCTACTGGCCATAGGGAGAGGGACAGGGAGAGCTAGCTCCTCTATAAGGCAAAGGGGCAGGAGAGGTTCCAAGAGAACAATAAGCTATGCTAACTGGAAAAGGAAGTGTGCGAGGGGAAGGAGGACGACACTCCTGGAACATAAGCTCTTCTCCAAGGAATAGATGAATCCAGGGAATATCTAGAGAAGTTCCAGTAAGCACCTGGAGAAGAGAGAGTCGGGCCCCCTTTCTGTCTCCCCAGAACTTTAGGCAACTCACCTGCTGTCTCCATCTTCCCTTTTCCTCTTCTGGAAAAATCTCTCCTCTATAGTTTGTTAGCATCTTGCCATTCTTCAGAGGACTTCCCCATTCGTATAATTTAACATTCCCACGTCATGTTAGGTAGGACCCCCATTTAGCAGATGAGGAAACTGAGGAACAGCAAAGTAGAGTAACTCATCTGGACTCACCTGCTAATGGGTGACCATGCTCAGATTCCAATCCAGGACAGGTCCAAAGTGTGTGCTCCCCCAAGCTCGGCCAGCTGCCAGGTGGCCCAAGTTCCCCCACCCACCAGCGGTGACCTGGAGGGAGAATACAGAAACCGAGCCAGTTTGGGTCAGCCCCGGATATGGGCAAAATGTGCCTCCTCACCAAAATGTGCACCACACTAGGTGCCTAGTCACTCTTCCCTTGCATTTGTTTCTTTGTACCAGCATCAAATTGCATGTCCCCTCCCCAGTGCCAGGCTTCCCCACTCTGACCCAGTGACGTTGTCTTGTTTATCTCATGAGCAATCCATCCCAGGGTAATTACAGGTGATAACGATGTCCTGGACAGCACTACACCTTTTAGAGGGCTCTTCTTGGCAACCCAATACCATCACTCGAAGGCCTAATAAAAGTAGAGAAAACGAGAATAGTCATCACTCCCCTGTGCCCCTACTCTGTGCTGGAGACATGCACAGATATTACAGAGCAGGTGCTGCAGAACCCATTTTACAGATTAGGAAACTGAGGTGCAGAAAGATTCAACAACTCATGTGATGCCACAGCTAGACAGTGGCACAGCAAAGCACCACCCAGGGCCTGTCTGAATCTCAAACATGGCTCTTCACCGTCTTCCAACGCAATGGTGTTTCCAAGCACCCTGTGGGTCTGCAGGGCAGTCAGGGGTGTTTCTGGTGGTGTGCAGAGGGAGGGGTCTCCAGGACAAACAAACCTTCTGGCAGCCTTCATATCACTCCTCTGTATATGGAGAAATACAGCCCTGCCAGCAAAACAGACTCAGAAGAGAAAGACAGCCACGGCTGCAGAGCGAGGAGGTCATTTGTCATGGGAGGGGAGGTGGGAGACCCAGGTGGGAAAGAGGAAGGGGAGGGAGTCAGTCCAATGTCAGAATTTGGGTGAAAAACAATCAATATCCTGGCAGGCACCTCCCAAACATCTGCTTCTCTATTTGTTTGGGGGGACCTGGTGGCTTAAAACCAGCGGCCTTCTGCGCACGTGTCAGTGAGTATTTATTTCTCTTCTCATTCATGAATGTTCAGCAGCCTCAGGATTCTAGGCTTTTCTAGGACAGTTAATATTTCTTCTATCTACTGGGGACAAAGGACAAAATATTTATGACAATTTGGCCACCATTTGCCTCTGTCCTGGCCCACACTCCACATCTACACTCGACATACCTGGAACTCCGGGTGCAGGGAAGAGGGGGTGGGAGGTAGCCCAGATGCTCCACAATGGAGCTTTGAAGACTAGATAGACAGCACTTCCAACTCAAAACTTAAAAAAAAGCGCCATTTTACCCTCTGTTCCATAATTCCCTGCTGAATAGGAGTGTGGGTTTAAAATTTAATCATGAATTCATTGGAAGGAAATAAATCACGGAGTAAATGTTTAAAGTGCAAAATTGCTGAGCTCTTGCGTTGTGATCACTTGATTTAGCACAAAAATTAAGAGTTCATGTTTTCCAAGAGCAGAGACAGAGGCACATTTAAAATTTGCTTAAATGACAGATGCCATTAATTTTTTTAAAAATAATCTGATTTGCAATGCAGCCTACAATATAAAAATGTCTCACCATTCTGAACCTGGGCTTGGAGCTGCAGAA
This sequence comes from Glis glis, assembly GCA_004027185.1. Taxonomy (NCBI): domain Eukaryota; kingdom Metazoa; phylum Chordata; class Mammalia; order Rodentia; family Gliridae; genus Glis; species Glis glis. The sequence continues at coordinate 5,982 of PVJS01008495.1, forward strand.
GTTGTATCTATGGAAGCGTCCACAGAAAGCTGGAGGCTGACTTCCCACTCTGCTTCATGGGCTGAGGCAGATAAGCTCTGACCTTTTCCACCCACAACTCAATCTAGAAGGCGATGCTCATGCCCAGTGAGGTGCAGGCGAGGACCCCTGGTCAGACTGGCTAGAGGGAAAGTAGCTGATAATTAAGGAGACAGATGTGTGTGCAATCAGCTTTGCTCCTAGGCCAAATTCAGTACTCTCTCTTCTCACCTGGGTGACCCAGGAGCTCCTCCCTGGATCATCTTCCCTCCAGCAGACTCAAGCTAGCATTATCCTTGTCAAAATAATGTGAACATGAGGTTTGTGGTTACAACCCTTCCTCCACTCCCACCCCCACACAGTGATTGGAGTAAGCCCAATCACTCAGCAGTGCTTATGCCAGAGCCCTGAACAATCCCAAACCTCAAGCTCTCTGTCTCCACCCTGTGCTCCAGGTTTCCCTCCACCTCATCATCAGAAGGTCCTACCAAATCGAATCTGTCCACTCCTTTGCCTGCTCTCCCTCACTCTCCCCTGTCTCATTGTAAAGTGGCCTCTTTGCTGTCCTCCCACAGGCCCAGCCTGCCCTTTGCACATGGCCTTTGCACATGACCATTTCTCTACAGTGAGAACCAGTGTCCCCTTGGAGAGTCACCTAAGTGAGGGAGTCCTTGCTTCAGGCTCTGCACTGGTGTCACTTATCAGAGAGGCCTTCCCTGACCACCCCATCTACAACCACACCCTGCCCCTAACCACACGCTCAATATCCCTTATGTTGCTTTATTTCCCCTGTAGTATTTGTGGCCACTTGGTTCATGGCATCTGCGTCTGCTATTGGTTGTCTTCCCACATGAGAACAGAAGTTTCATGATGCACCAGGGACTCTGTCCATTTTGTTCCACGCACTACCTTTCATACATAGAACAGTGGCTACCATGCACGTTGCTGGTCTTCAATGAATATTAAAAGAATGAATTAAATGAATTAATGGCATCCTTTTCTGTTTGCTCTTCCTCAAATACAGTGTGCTACTGCATGCCTTCCTATAGTTGAACACGTTGTTCCTTTTACGTAGAACGCCCTTCCTCTTGCTAGGCTATAGCTTTTCTTTAATGCCCCTTCTCTGGGAAGTTCCATGTGCCTCCCCACCTCGGACCCAGGCCTGGTGAAGGTGCCAGTTCTGTGCCCCTTGCCACCTCCTTGTGTTGCACCGCAGTGTAGTTGTTGGTGTGCTTTGCCATCCCCCCTGGGAGATTCTGACCTCGGTTTAGGAGGAGTGTTCTTTTTCCTAGATATCTTAAGCATCCGGCAAGGTCCTGACGCATAGTAGATTTGTCATAATGCTTGCTGACTTAGCAAATTAATGGTCAATACGGATGACATCTATTGAGCACTTACTATTTGCCCATCACTCTTCTAAACATGTGGCAGAGATGAACTCCTCATCCTTGAAACAACCCTATAAGGTAGGTGCTAATATAGCCCCGTATTTCACATGTGGAAACGGAAGCACAGAACGGTTAAACGCGTTGCCCCCAATTCACACCACGTGAGTGGCTGAGCGGGGGCCTGCACTGAGCCCTGAAGCCTGGGGTCCTCACCATCACCCCCTATTGCCTTAGTAAGGAATAAATGAAGGTAAGTGTCGCACCTTAAATAATATTTTTCCCTCTAGTTCCCTCTTTTCTTGATGCCCCTCTGTTATTCTTACCCTCCGTGGCACCACAGAAGCCCTCATGCATTCAATTAACAAGTACTGCAGTGAATCTTCAGTGTGCCGGACACTGTGCTGAGGGACGGAGCTGACTGCGCTGAGCAATGCTCTCAGGGAGACAGATACTACTGGATCACATGGGTCGCCTGGGCAAACAGCAAAGGCTATTCACTCAGTGGTCCAGTGACCATCTACTGACTGCCTGCTGTGTGCCAGGAGGTGTTCTAGGTGCTAAGAATCAAGCAGTGTTTATTGGTACATTCCTCAAATATACCAAAAATAAAAAGTAGACACACAGTTAAGATCACTTTGAAGTTATGTAAGTTATATTATAAGTGTAATGAAGGGACAAAGAACCAGTGAAGGAAATACACAAAGAGCTGTGAGAAGATGTAGCAGAGGGCCCTGGTCTAGACACCAAGGGCAGAAATGCAGAGTGTTGGCTGTGTTTCCAAGCACCCATCTCTGCATGGATCAGCCCATTATTCACAGCAACCCTGTGGGGTGGGTACTATTGTCCTCATTTTACACACGAGGAAATGTAGGCTCAGAAAGATAAGTAACTTGCTCAAGGTCAAACCCCTCATTAGTAGCAAATCTGGGTTTGAGCCAATGCAACTTTGCCCTGGGGCCTGCAGGGCTCAGCACCTCACTAGCACCTTCCTAGCATCTACTGAGGTGGCCCTGGGATGAGCTATCGGGGTTGAGTGACCCTGAGGGGGCCACCATCCCTTTGGACTTCATAACCTTGGGTAGAAAACAAGACTCCTGACTACATCAGAGCCAGACAGTTAAGACTTACACAAGGAAAGAAGGACCCCGGGAAAACACAGGCAGAGTTTTTTATGCATGTGAATATGTCCTTATTTCTTCAGTGAGGTCCTGCAGTTTAAATTAGATTTTCCAAGTGCTCCATGGCCCCTAAAAAGTACAGTAAATCATTCCTTCCAGAATTTAATGTTCCATGAAATATACCAAGAAATATGGCATGTGTACTTTTGCCTGGAGTGTACTGTGCTCATGCTCAGAAGAGCAGAAATGTGCACACAGTACCCTGTGTAGAGGGCGAATACCGAGTCCATCTTAAACAGTTTTCCCTGCATCTTCCTGATCACTCTTTGATTTGCGATCGCTCCTCCTTCTATTGCTTCGCTCTAGACACTGAAGATCCAGACAGCCCTCCCCGGCCCTCATGTCATTAAGGCCAAATAAAGCTGAGCTGCACAGTTGTGATTTCATAAATGTGTCCAGTAAATCTGACAGTAAAACATTTTATTAGGTGGGAAATGCCATGCGTTAGTTATTTATTTGCCCATCAAAACATGAATAAAACAACTTCATTTTATAAGGGTACAGTTTGAGCCCACGGTTGTTGACTTATGGCCGCTGGCATGGCCAATGGGATTTAGTTTTGTCTTTATATTTTTATGCTAAAATCCCAAAGAAAAATAAAGTTGGCCATTCAATGTCTGGGTCTTAAGTCACTTAACATTATAAGCATATTTCAATAATGCATTAACATACAAAATATATTCTTAAAGACAAACAGAAAGAATTAATATTTTATGGGCTGCAGCCCACAAATGTCTTTGGAAGCACTGATGGCATTGATCGCTTCCTAAATCCATTTGGCTCCATTTTGATTTCCAATGGCTGGAGACAGTCTGCTCTGTGGTAAGAGTTTTTGGGCAGCACCATAATTTAGAGGTGGCTAATGTTTTGATGACCTCCAGCTTCTGACGTGGAGTGCTAAAGAGGCTCCAAGAAGAAGACATGGCTCCCGGCACACCCCTGCTGGCTGCCATGATTACAGACTAGCTGATTACATTGGAACTGTCCTTCTGTGATGAAATCTGAATTAAGCAGGCTCTTGCTGGTCCAACTGGCCTCCCAAAAGGTCAGGTTGGAGCCGTTTTCCATCAAGGTGATAATGACAATGATGATAGTAGCAGCTCTACTTATGCAATGGACAGTGTGCATCCTACACTACCCCGGGGGCACAGATCATGTCATAGGCTGGAAGATGACAGCAAAGGGTCTTGAGGAAGGGGTACCTTTTTCTAATTCCCACACAGGCACTATACAGGCCGACAGCCTCTTGCTCCAATGACATATGAGTTGGGAATCATAACTCGCACTCTGTATTCGAGGACCCAGATTCAGGCAGGTTAAGCCATACAGTTAGCCAGGCTTGATGCGACAATCACAACTCAGCCTACCTGTCTTCTAATCCCATGTTGTTTCCCTTGCACCATGCTGGATGACATACAAGCTGGCTGGTAAGAGGGACCAATGTGACTCCAGGAGACTGAAAAAGGATGCCAGCTTGGGGCAGATGGGAAAGCCAGGCCAGTGCTTCTAGACAGGACCTCCAGAGCTAGCAAAGCCCTTCACCAGGGGTGCTGTCTGGACCATGGCAGGGAGATAGGTCCCCACTCCTTTGATGAAGATAACCTATCTCCCTTGTGACTCCTTATGCTTGACAGTCTATCCCATTTTCCAAAGCTCTTACTGAATTAGACTCTAGCCTATAAGGTGTGTCTCTGCTATAGGAGGGGTTCAGTCTTTTCCCTTCCACCTCTGCAGGCGCATTTTCCTACTCACCTCCAGTCCCCAGCTACCCTGACAGACTTGCCATCTCCCGGATGCATGTGGCCCTGTACAGTGTCGGCTGTTACCTGTGCGTTCTTCCTTAGACTCTCCCCCTCTCCTCCTACCCCTCCTTTAACTATGAATATCTTCCACTCAGTATTTAGGACAAGCCGCAGTGTCCCCTCCTCCAGAAAGTCTTTCCTGAAGCCCACTTGGCCCCCTGGGTGAGCAGAGGCACTAGTATTCCCATGGCCCTTTCCCCTCGAGTCAGAATTCACAACCACATGGTACCGTGAATGTCTATTATGTCTCCAACACCCCACAGGGCAGAAGTTTAAAAGATTTTAATTTTGTTTTATTGTGGTAAGAACACTTAACATGAGATTTGTCCTCTTAATGAATGTTTAAGCGTGTAATACAGTATTGTTAAACTATAGGCACAATGTTTAGCAGATCTCTTTAAAAAGAAGGAAATTCTGCAATGTGGGGCAACATGAATGAACCTTGAGAACATGGTGCTATGTGAAATAAGCCAGTCACAGGAGGACAAATACTGCATATTCCACGCACAGGAGGTACTAAAATAGGCAGCTTTGTAGAAGCACAGAGTGGAATCGGTGGCTGGGAGTTCAAGAGCATCTTTTGTTACATTCTCCAGCATAGCTGCTGAGGAGTTTCTGTTGAATGAATGAATAAGCTCCAAGTGAGCTGGCTTTCCATTCAGCTTCCTCAGCTCTGGACAATTCAGAACTAAGCAGAGAGAGGCTGCCCCTCTCCAAGCCACCTGTCCACACTCTGCACATCTTCTGGGTTCAGTACAGATCATGCATCACATATAAATTTTCCTCTTCCCTCAAAATGGCTCACACTACCAGGCTCATAAATGTGCTCTCATATAAGCAGCCTTGAGTATCCAAGTGGATAAAGGAGTTCCTTGTGGGAGAGGAATATTTTAGAGTGTTGGAGGCACATGCACACATTCATAGTGTATTCGGTTTAGCCTTCTTAAGAAGTTCCATCCCTTCCTCACAAGAGGAAACAAATAAAACCAACCAACCATAACTAAGCCCTACAATGAACAAGGTGCTAAGTGCACGGTAAATTCTTACAACATCTCTGCAAGCATATGTGCCCATTTTATAGATGAAACATCGAGTCCCGGAGTTCTTAAGAAACTGGTTTATGGTCTGTTAATGAGAAGCAGATCTGAAATGTGAACCAAGACCAGGTCTCTTGTTCTTTCCAAGATACCAGCCTGCAACCTGAGCTAAAGCAAAATTATGGTCTCTTCCTTCTGATACTTTACTGCTAGAAGCCAAAGCAGTTCAATTTCTAGTAGTCAAAAGCTGCTGAAAAAGTGGTTCCTTAACTACTCCCCAGAAACATCACCAGGTTTCATTAAGTCTTTTTATGCCAAGACCAGACCTTCAATTTGGATTCAAGAATGAAAGATGCCCATATGTTGTTGCTTTGCAATTCAAAATTTAGAGATTCTCAGCCCTTTCTCCCATTCATAAGCAAACTTTGCCAAACTTAACTATTAGACTGGCCTAGGAAAGCTGCTTGCCACCTGAAATGTGGTGTTGATTCCTCCCTGGCCATTCCTTCGGTCTCCTTCGCTGATGCTCTGTATTCTTTTGGCATCTTGGGATGACGTTTGGAGCGAGTGTCCCAGAGAGCAGATTTTGGATCTCTTTTCCACCTATACTTTTTCCCAGTTCCATAGTTTTAAATACTATCTACATTCTGATGACTTGAAAATGTATACATCAGGCCTGGCCCTCTCCTCTGAACCTCATACTCATATATCCAAATAACTATTTGGTGTCTCCATGTGGTGGTCTAAAAGCATCTTGCCCTTAGTGTGTCCAAACCCAATCTTCACATGTTCTCCCCCCACACACCTGCTGCTTCCATTTTTCCACTTCCTCAGGCCAAAAACTTTAGAGGCTTCCTTAATTCCTTTCTTTCTTGAATAATCCAGGACTAATCTGCCAGCACATCTTGTATGCTTTGTTTTCAGTATTCAACATATAGCCACCTCCGTGGCCAAAACTGTAGTTCAAGTCACCCTCATTGCTGGTGGGGTCAATTTCTACAATCACCTGCTACCTAGTCCCCTGCTTCTGCCCTCACCCAGACTGGACCATTATCCACACCAAAACCCAAGTGCATCCTTTAAAATGTAAGGCATGGTGGTACATGCCTGTAATCCCAGTACTTTGGAGGCTGAGACAGGAAGATCGCAGGCTCAAGGCCAGCCTGGGCAATTTAGGAGACCCTGTCTCAAAATAGAAAAAAATAAAATAAAATAGGGCTGAGGGTGTAGCTCAGAGGTAGAAAGTCCCAGGTTTAATCCCCAGTACCAAACAAAAAAAAAAAAATGTAGGTCAGATCTTGTCTTTCCTCTGTCCCCAACCCATTAGTAGCTTCTCATTTCACCCAGTGTAAACACCAGCACTTATCAACAAGGCCACCTGCACTTATCCTTGTCCCTGCTCTGACTATATGTCAGCCACAGTGGGCTCCCTGTTGTTCCTGAAAAATGTCAAACACATTGTCACTGCAAAGCCTTTGCGTTTGCTGTTCCCTCTTCTCCCAGACACCCTCATGTTTCATGCCCTCCAGGACTCTGCTGAGATAAGAGCCTCTCAGTCTCCCCATTGCTCTACCATTTCCCCTGCATGAAAGCCCAAACCTAGGAGTCCAAGCAAGAGCCAGGCAGATTTGGGGCTCCGTCTCCATACAGGTGCCGGCCTCTGTACTCAGTGGAGGGATGAATAGGAAGAACAACAGAGAAAGGAAAGTGAGGCGGGAGTGGAGACATGGAGAAAGGTGGTCTTTGGGATGCCTCCCTGATCTCCTGAATGAGGAGATTACCTGGACTCCCTGCCACCCTGGACTCCTACTCCTCTGAGCACACCCTGTGGATAACAGGCATAGCAGCTGCTTGCCCCAGGCTCAGAAAGCTGTCTCCATGCAGATTGATCTCCCACATCTGGATGCAGGAATCTGTCATTCAAGAGCCTGCTCCTGAGAATCATTCACAGGATCTTCTTATATTAAAATGGAAATGGCATTCAAGAGGGTTTGCTATACTAACTGAAGATGCTTCTCCACCTCCTGACTCCTGGGCCTGGGGCTTCTCTGGGTGTGGAGAGAGGCAGTACCATACATGTGGGTAAGGGCCAGCTCACTTTGGAGTTAGGCAGAGCTGGTTACCAGTCTCAGCTTTACCTCCTGCCTGGGTATTTCAACCTCTCTAAGCTTCAGTTTCCTCACCATAAATGGAATTGATCAAAGTACCTACAATTTAAGAAGAATGAAATAATATACATCAAGTGCTTAGCACGGGGCCTACTATGTGAGGGCACATTGAGCGCATCATGGGGCTCTGACCACATCTGCCCGCCTCCCTCACACTGAAGGCTATGGGCCTGAGGGCAGGAGCCTTGTCATATTCCTCTATGTCCCCTGTCTACCTCCACTTGGCCTGCACAGAGTGAGCCCATCAGTGAGGATTTGCTGAGCTGCATGGAATTGCAAAGACCTGAGTTGAGGGGTAAATCCAACCTCAGAGAGAAGAGGGAGACAGAGGGAGGGAGGGAGGGAGGGGGGAGAGAGAGAGACTACATTACTGCCAGGGAGATTACCATTCTGGTATTGTCTGAGTGAAATAACGGGCTGCTTACTGTCTCTCTGGGTTGGAATCTGACTTTTGAAGGTGGCAGGGAGTGCACTGCAGGGAGAGGGAGTTCTATTTTTTTTCCTTGCAAAATTCATCACAGGCACTCAGCCTAAGACACAGGGGAAAACAGAACTGTGTTTTGACTTCTAATTTATCTTCTTAATATCCACTTCCCTGTGCCCTGGAACAGGGCCAACAAGTCTCAAAGATCACATTTTACCAGCGACCTTGAAAAGTGTGATTCAACATCTCTTTTTGCAGTAATAAGATCTTTTAACCGAAAGTGACCATTTTATGAGGCTGATACATTACAAAAGAGCCAATAGGCAAACTGAAGCTCAGGGTTATTAAAGCCCTGGGAAAAATCAATGTGCTCTGAAGCCGGCATCCAGCTGCGACTTGAGCAACAGTGACCCAGGGTTCAGGAAAGGTGTTTGCCAGAGACTGGGGCTGCATCCAAAAGCGCTGTTCATCCACCAACTAGGAGCATGCCTGTGGGAGCAGGAGGGCGCCCAGATCCTCAAGCCGGCTGCTGCTCAGGAGGCTGAGACTAGCAGGGTGTCTCTTAATCCCAAACTGTGGCCAGAATTCAGGGACTGGACAAGAATTGAGAATCAGAAGAGAAACCGAATTAAAGTCAGCTAGGAAGGAGACCTTGAAGGCGGGAGAATGGAGACAGGGAACAGAAGCTGGAGGAGCAGAAGGGGTGAGTGGTGTGTAGGGGGGCTGGGTGGAATGACAAGCCAGAGTGTTAAGCAGGGCTGGCAGGCACCACAGGAGCTCCTGGTAGCAGAAGCATGGTACCTGGGAAAGCCAGCTACGCTTAGAGGGACCAAGATAGGCCGACAGATGGGGAAGCCAGCCCTGCTTCTCCAAGAGCCAGCTCCCAACGCCTCCCCGAGCTTCTGGACCACCAGGGATGTGCAGGCACCTCCTCCTGCACAACTCCAGCCCAACAATACTGAGGTGTGTGGGGACATACACATGCCCCTTTGCTGCTACCAACCCCTCAGCCCATCACAGAGGCATCGGAGTCGTCTTTCCTCCCTTTATCCCTTTCCCATGCCCACTGCAGCCCAGATGGAGTAGGAGAGCTACATGGGGCCATGTTTAGCATAAAGAATCCAGTCTTCCCATTTTACAGATGGGAAAAGTAAGGCCCAGAGTAGAGGTGTACCTTGCCCAGGCATATGGCAAGAGAGCTGCTAGACTGAATCTAGACCCTAGGTCTCTTGACCTGATCTTTCCACTATGACATATAATTCAGAGGCAATTTTGATTCAAGGTGCAATTTTAAGCTATTTTATTATACAATCAATACTTGTTTGTTATGAAAATTTCAAATACATATGCAAAATAATAATAAAATGTAGAGATTACTAGTCCCCCCATTCCACTCACCCACAAGCATACATACCAGAGGTAACCACTGTAGCAGTTGGGCATGTGGAAGGTCAGGAGTTTGCAGCCCCATTTCAGGAGGCAGATAAGGGGTAGTACTCCCAACACACACACACACACACACACACACACACACACACACACATACACACACACACACACAGAAACGAATCCTCTCTATGACAGCCCTGCAAGTGGTCACTCAGTCTTGATGTGTACCTGCAGAATGGAGGGATGTCAGCACCTCTGGATTGTCCTGTCTCCTTTTAGGCAGTGCTGGTGGTCAGAGAGGTCCTCCTTTAATTGAACAGAAACATGTCCACCCACAGCCCAAGTTTAACCGTTTGCCAATACCAAGCACATCTGCTCCCTCTGCCCATAGGGGCCTTTGAGTATCTAAGACAATTCCCTTAGCCCCCTGGGACTTCTCCTCTGCAGAGTAACCATCCCTGGTCTGATCAGTGGTCTCTGAAGAACTGTCAGGATCACCTGTCACAAACTTCAGTAGGGGCTCAAACCACACACTCTTCACACCCACACCCCTCAGTGTTCCCATAAAGTGAGGATATGGCTTCCAATGAATACACGTGAGCTCCAATTTAAGAGAAGTCAACATCCCCAAGCCCAAATGTAGTAGCGCAACCATTAACGAAGGATTTGCTTCATGACATGCATTTTTAAATTCTTTTGGAAAGTGAAGATTCTGCATTAATAGAGAGCTCTGTTTGGATTTAAGTAAGCATTGAATCACCCTACCTTTACTGCCACAAACTGTTTGGATCCCATTCCAAATGAGAACTGGAGGCCCCCAGGCCACCCATTAACCTGATATGAACCGAACTGTCCTCCCGGTCAAGGAGGACCTAATCAGGAATACACTGTAGAGAGCAGAGCCCGTGAGAGTCAGCTCAGAGTGAGACCTCCCCTCCAGATGAGCTACCAAGGAGAACACAAGCTTCCTTCTGGAAAGCCCAGCAGACTTCCTGCAGCCCACAGGGTAGTCATGGTGAACCTGGACAAGAGCAGGACGTGGACAGAACTGTCTGAATAATGTGGTGGCTCTTCCTAGAAAATGCATAGTGTGAAGATACCCTCACCGATGGCAAGTTGTTATACCTTACACACCAACCTAGTTCAGACACCACTGGGGTGAGTCCTGGTCTCCTACATCTCACTTGGCCCCAAGGTTTGGGTAAATACTGTCCATGTTTCATCACTAGGTCACCTTTCCGGTGCTCAGCACATATAAAGTGCTCAAATATGAAAGAATGGTAAGGGTAAATGCTTAGTAAGCACCAGTTGCTGTTCTAAGACAAGAACACTCTCTCTTCTCTGCCCACTCTAAATTGCTGGTATTAGTTATCATTTATTAGGGACACGCCAGGCAGGGCTCCAGGCATTCAACATGTGTTATTCCAGCTAATCCTCACAAAATCTTAGGAGGTAGACATTACTAACCCATTAATAACATTACTAACCCATTACTAACATTACTAACTGAGGAAATTCTCAGTTCCAGCCTGAGGCTAACCCCAAATCTTCCCTGATACTTTGTGGGGGCCAGCAAGGGTGAAGGGCAGAGGAGGAGCAAAGACCACAAGGTAGAGGAGCCGGAAGAGAGCCAGCACCAAGGACAGAGGCTGAAATAAATACCAGGGTAATTGGTGTGCTGAGTTTACCTCCAAATGACAGCCAAACACCAACAGTGGGCTCAGCAGAAGAGCTCCTTTCCTCCCGGAGGGTTCCCTCTGGCCTGAGGACAGGGTTAGGAGGTCTGTCAGCCACCTGCCCGGCAAGTCAATGGCTCCCCTTCATGCTTCAGCAAGGTGGTGCTTGCTTGGCCAGGCCCACCTTGGGCAGACACACCTGGCTCTGAGCAAAGGGTAGTTAGAGGCAGCTGTTCCTGCACAGAAGTAGCCTCCACCCTTGCTGTAGTTAGAATGTCCTCACCAAAAGTCATAGTGAACCTTAATCCCCAATGTGAGGCATTAAGAGAGTGAAATTTAATCTTACTATGGTATTTGCAGGTAGGACCTTTGGGAAGGAATTAAGATCAAATGAGAGCCAGGTGTGGTGGTGCACACCTATAATCCCAGTAACTTGGGAGGTTGAGACAGGAGGAGTGTAGATTTGAGGCCAGCCTCAACAACTTAGTGAGATCCTCAGCAACATATCAAGACCCTGTTTCAAAATTAAAATAAAAAGGGCTGGAGTGTAGCCCAGAGGTAGAATGTCCCTGGGTTCAACCCTTAGTATAAAAAAAAAGAAAAAGAAAAGATCGAATGAGGCCATAGGGGTGGGGCCCTAAACTGATGGGACTGTGTCTTTATAAGAAGAGGAGAGACTGCAGCTAGAGCATTCTGTCTCAGCATGTGATGCCCTGCACCACTGTGGGACTCTGCAGAGACCCCACCAGCAAGGGGACACTCGCAGCATGCAGCCCTCAACTTTAGACCTGCCAACAGAACTGTAAGAAATAAATTTCTTTATAAGTTATTGTGGTATTCAGTTATAGCAACAGAAAGTGGACTAAGAATACTGTCTGGGCATTTGCCACAGACCCAACTCTCCTGGGAATGGTTTTGTCAACAACAAGAGTCCTCTCTACATCCCCAGCACTCTGCACATGGGAGGCTCTTGATAAACCACCCCAAATGAATGAAGGGATGGGTGCTGTCCAAGGTAGCAGAAGTCAGGCCTATCTGGAGGCTTCCTCTCCACCCTGTAAAGGTCTGCATACCACAGGCAGGTGTGCACCTACATGTGTGGTCTGCTCAGGGGCACACCTGGCCTCACATGTGCGCAGACATGCACACAGGAACACACTCACTGGGGTGTCCATAGGAACAGAGCTTCACTCTTCCTTGCTGATCCCAAAACACATCACCAGGAGTCTTCAAGATATGGTATGAACATGAAAATACAACAGCTACCCATACCCGGAATTTCACTGGAACCAGCTTCTTTTCACATTTTGCACATTGAGAAAGACCTGCCAGTGGCAAGCAGAGTTTATCATTCAGTGGCTTCCTGCATTTTAGCCTTTATAGGCAAAACACTCACACACACACACACACACACACACACACACACACACACACACACAGCAGGTTGCCTTGGTTCATTCTCAGATAAAGATCTTCCTAAAGGTGGTCTAAGCCCTAGGTGGTGGGGTCCCTGGAGCCTGTCCTACCTCCTAGCAAGGTGCTCAATCAGGGCCACACTGCGCCCTTCCGGTCCTCAGGACACCTCTCCCTCCCACCTTGGGCTTTGTCTGTGCTAATCCTCCCTTCCCTTTCACTCATTAACTCCTATTCTGCCTTCAGGTTTCCTCAGGGGGAAGTCTTATCTCACCTTTTTGCCTGGTAAAATCTCCTATCCAATGTCTCCTTCAATGCCCCTGTTTAGCCATCCCCTGTCTGTGAGCCCTCACAAATATTGTTGCTGGGACAAGGCTCTAAGCTATGAGAAGACAGGAATCATGGCTACTTATGTTGACCATTATGTGCCCAGAGTCTAGCATAGTGCCTGGGACACAGTTGGTACCCAGAAAATGCTGGCTGAATGAATGAATGAATGCCCCAAAACCCAGGAAACAGTCACTCCAAACAGCAATTCTTGGGGAGGGGGTGGTGTTCTTTTTAAATCAAAGGTTTTCTTTGCCATTATAAATGTACTATCTAATGAAAAACAGAAAGCAAGAAAATACACTTTCCCAGTACCCAAAGTTATCCCCCAAACAGTAACAGCATGAGGCACCACTGCCCAAAGCACCCAGAATGCGCAGGAGACTGGACCACTTTCCAGGCTGTGATGTGGTCAGTGGGCATGCGGGGTGGTTTGGACTTAAGCTTGCAGAGGAGACCCAGGCTGTGTCCTCTGACCTCCCTCTCTATCCCCTCTCCCAGGAAAGCAGGTCTGCAACACTGCTGCCTGTGAAAATGGTCCAGGTCCACGTCCAGGTGGAACGAGAAGTGCCCGATGCAACTGTCATTCGGGTGTAAAAATAGTGTTTAATTATAAATTCTGTTTTTTAAAACAGAAGTAATAATATGAAGCAAAAAGGCTCTAGATTCAGTGCATTTCAAATGTAAAGCAAGCAAATTGCTACTGGGAAAGAAATAACCAGGCACAGAGGGGAGAGAAAGAGGAAGAAAACCCAGATTAAAAAGCCTGGAGGTAAAGTCCAATTACATTGTCTTCTTCCCCAGCTTTTTGTCTACAAAAGGTACTTTTCATTTCAAGGAAAAGGAATAAATTTTAAAGTGGCAGCTGATATGATTCCCATTGCAAAATTAAAACACATTTTGTCAGGTTTTTTTCTATATTTTATTCACACACATATAATTTCATATTACAGACATAGCTCATATTTTATAAGCCCTGTAAACAGACAAAGGGATCCACCTTCCCTCTAAATCAACGGAGCGCAGCAAGGGGAAGGGGCCGGATGTGTTTTAAAGCTACAGATCAGCCCAATTTAGTCAGCGGCTGGAGTGGAGGACAGGCGCTTCCAGGGCAAGCCCCGGGCATCTGCAGCCTCCAGAGGTGCAAGGAGGACTGGGCACGGTCGGGGAATGTGACACACAGCCTGTCTGGCACCTCTGTTTGAGGCCTTCTGGACAGCAGCCTGAGAAGAATGAAATGGTCCTCTTACTGTAGGATTCCCATGGCAGGGTGAGCAGAGCAAAGCAGAAATTTACAGTGCCAGAGAGGGAGGGAAGGGAGGAGGCTGATCAGTGGGTTCTAAGTTCCACTTAGATAGGAGCAAGAAGTCCTGATGTTTTCTTGCACAGTAGGGTGACTACAGATAACAGTAATGAACTCCAGACTTCAAGAAGTTAGAAGAAAGGATTTTGAAAGTTTTCACTATGAAGATAATAATAATTTTTTAATTTAATTAATTATTTATTTATTGTGGTACTGGGGATTGAACCCAGGGGCATTCTACCTCTAAACTACACCTTCAGCCCCATATTATTTTTTATTTTGAAACAGGGTCTCACTAAGTTGTGGAGGGTCTTGATAAGTTGCTGAACCTGTGATCCTCCTATCTCAACCTCTCAAGTACTGGGATTACAAGCATGTGCCATCATGCCTGACTATGATAAATGTTTGAGGACATAGATATGTTTAATCTGATTTAAACATTACACAATGTATACATGTATTGGGATATCACATATTTCTCCAATAATATGTACAATTTTTATGTTTTTATATGTCAGCTAAAATTGTCTTAAATGAAAACAAGCAAACAAAATATTACAGTGCTCATGTAATCTTCCCTGAAGTTCCTTTTTAAAGTGCAAAGAGGGATGGACATTCTGGGAAACAGGGACACTTTAGGCAGCAGAGATTATATGATCCATGCGATCCACTGGTCCTTTTCTTATAACTAGTGGCATGGTACATCTCACACGGAGCAGTGTGCCAACAGCCCTTAGGGATGTCAGTGCCATTTGCTAGCCTCTGGAGCAGCCACGAGGAGGCCATAGTGACAGTTCAAATCCCTGCCCAGCACTCCTGGGGATCTGAGCAAGCCATATGACCTCTCAGAGCCTTGTTTCCTTCACTGGCAATCTAGAAATAATCCAACATACTTCATGAGGTTGTTCTTGTTGAACATTTGCACCAGGCACAGTGCCTGGCTTCAGGCTTCAGGGCAAGATCACACTCAATCCTCATACAACCCTGACAAGGTAAGAACTGTGCAGTGTTTTTTAGCATGGCTGCCAATGATTTAGCACTCCACCCATCAAAAGATGGGGCCTAATTTCTCTCTTCTTCATATGGACCAGTCTTCTAGACACTTCCCATGAATAGAAGGTAGCAGAGGTGATGTCGAGTGACTTCTGAGGCCAGGTTGCATTGCAGAAGCAATGCATCTTCTACCTGGACCCCCGACACACACACATACACACATGCTCACTCTTGAGCCAAGCCATCATGTTCTGAGCAAGCCCAGGTCACCAGGAGAGGCCACCACATGTAGCTCAGCCAGATCCCTGGCAGACCACCAGCTGGTTGCCAATATAGCATCAACTACCAGACATGGGAGTGAGAGGGAGTGAGTGAACCTTCAGATGATTCCATCTTCAAGTCAATCCAGTTGATGCCAAATGAAGCAAAGAAAATACCCCTGCAGAGATCTGCCCAAATTATAGGTTCCAAAGATAAATGTTGTCATTGTTTTAAGTCACTGGGTTGGGGTGGTTTGTTATGTAGCAATACATGACCATAGCAAATTATTATGTCCATTTTGCTGATGAGAAGATAGAGGCCAGGACAGATTGAGTTACTTGCCTCATACAGCTTATAACTAGCACAGTCAAGACTTGAACCCACTGGCAAAGTTTATGCCCATAACCACTATCCATACTACCTTCTGAGCCTGATTCTCCATAATGGAAGCAAAGGTTTAAAAACACAGACAGTCTGCAGCCAGGCATGGAGGTATATGCCTGTAATCCCAGTACTTGGGAGGCTAAGACAGGAGGTTCACAGCCTCAGTAATGTAGCAAGACCCTCAGCCACTTAGTGAGACCCTTTTACAAAATAAAAAGTAAAAAGGGCTAAGGGCATAGTTTGGAGGTAGGATGCCCCTGTATTCAATCTCCAGGACCAAAAAATAAAAAATATAAATAAATAAATAAAACAAAAACAAACAAAAGTCTTCTTACTAGAAAACACCTATTTAAACTCCCCCTTCTCTCACATTCTAGCCAAGAGTTTAATGTATTCCCTCTTTTACTATGATTTGTACTCATTAGTTATTTTCTAGCTTCATTTAAATATCATTTTCTCAGGGAGAGCAACATTAAAATAAACACATAGCCAGGAGACCTGGTCAACCTCCTGTGGACTGAGCTGCTGGGGATGGGGGTGGGACCACAGGGAAGGAGCTAACATTAGCATCCTCTGTGCGTAGAGCCCTATGCTGAGTATTCATCATTCGTTATTCTAGAATCACTGAGGAAAAATAAACTAAAAAAAAGAAAAGTCACAGTTGAGAGATTTGATCCCAATGTTTGCTACAAGACACAAAATAAAATCCTCCTCCCCCACCAGCTCTTGCCTCTCCCCTCACTGCCCCACACCCCACTGACAGGTGTTAAAATACCTATTACTTTCTTACCATGATGCCATTAGCAACACCCTAATTCAAAACCATACCCCACTGTTCCTACTTAAAGACACACATTAACAGTGAATGCCTTGCTCACCACGGGACCCTCCTTGATGCCAGAGTTCAGTGTGTGTGTGTGTGTGTGTGTGTGTGTGGTACTAGGGATTGAGCCCAGGGGCATTCTACCTCTGAGCTACACCCCTATCCCTTTTTATTTTGAAACAGGGTCTCGCGAAGTTGCTGAGAGTCTTGATATATTGCTGAGGCTGTCCTCAAACCTGCAATCCTCCTGTCTCAGCATCCCAAGGACTGGGGTTACAGGTGTGCGCCACCATGCCCAGCTAAGAGTTAATTCTTAATGTCATTAATAAAGTTTAAAATACTTGAAATTGAGAGCATCTGAGCTCACTGAAGTTTCAACTCAAGGCTGCGGATGAAGTCACAGATGAGGATGATTCTTCTGGAAAAAGTGTGTGGATGGTCAGATACAAACCGGGCTGAGGGCTTTGGGAACAGGTGAAATGGTAGCTGGGAAGGGACAGAGGTGAAATACTGAAAAACAACTGACTAGGTGCTGAGAGGAAGGAGGGGGGCAGGAGGCAGAGATGGCTGGGAGCGGGCTCTGACGGGCTCCTTGGAGGAGAGTGGTAGTGAAGACTAAGGAAAGGGCTAAGTCAGAATGAGAGGAGCTGACAGGCGGCAGAGTGGCAAATGAGCACTAGGGGTGCAGCAAATCCTCAAACGGCTGGGCTCATCACTCATTTGGTCGGGGCTGTCATGGGAAAATTGCTCAGCCTTTCTACCTCTCAGCATCCTCATGCTTATCCCAGGAATGATCCTGGAGTAGCCCTCCGCCTTGAGTGCTTGGGAGGAGCAGCGTCATCGCTCACCTCATAGGATCAATTAAGATTTTGCATTTAAGGACTACACACAGGACCAGGCATGGCGTCACTGCACAATAAATGGCAGCCATTCCTAAAACTCACCAAGCTCACTCCCATCTCAGGGCCTCTCATACCTTTCCCTTTCTCTCATTCCCAGATCTTCCAGCTCTTCTCAGTGTGCAGGATGTGCTCTGAGGTCAAGTCCCTAGAGCAGCCTTCCCTGACCACTTCCCCAACCTGCCTACCCTCTTTACTTTCCTCATAGCAGGCAAACCAGAGGGCTTGCTCATTAGGCCTCAGTTATGACACAATCCATCAACCCAGTCTCCCTATTCCCCAACCACTTGGTTTGTTCTTTCCTTCCCAACCCAATGGAACTTGATGATTTAGTTCTTTGTTTAGCTTCCTCATTTCTCTGTGCATGGGCTCTGACTGCCTTGTTCACCTGATTGCCTTGAATCTCCAGGGCTTGCACACAGTAGGATCTTAATGAATGCCTGCAAAAGGACTGTGTCCAGACTGATTATTATTTTGCATGCAGGGAACAGGATTGGGCAGTTGTCCACTGAAGATCAAAAGTAGAGGTGAGGTGGGGGAGGACAATGAGTTCTTGCTTGGGGAGATTCAAGAGAAAGAAAGCTGTGGGTCCAAAGCTAAACATCTAGAAAAGCCACAGTGAAAGAGAGGGAGGGCAGGAAAAGGAATCAAGGAGGCCAGTGCAGAATCGTCACAGCATCAGGCCACTGGTATCTGCACCTTTGGGCCCAAAATAAACTGGTGGTAAGGAGAGGACCCTGGAATGGGCATGGAGCCCCAGAAGATTATCATTTAATCAGGCTTCTTATGTGAACCATCCCACAAAGTTATGAGCCTGTACAAACAATTACTTCTTGAAATATTTGCACAAATGTTGCAAACGACAAAACTCTGTTCAAAGGACAAAAATATCACATGGCCGGGGTTACACAACAGCCTGTTCTATTGAATAGAGAGCAGAAGGGTTTTGCTCTGACCTTAGGTCACAGATTTCCTGATCTGACCCACTCAGAGTCAGAGAGAAGTGATGTAGGAGCCAGGCTAACTCACCACCCAGACCTTAGCCCTGCGAGCTGGGTGGGAGGAGTCAATGAAGTTCAAAAGGCCTGGGCCAATCTGTTCATGTCACAAGAATACAGATGAGATGTCTGGGGACAGCAAGCCTTGACGACAGTAAAGTACCAAAGACTCAGAGTTCTACAAGTCTCTCTAAAGCACCTACTGTGTGTTGTGCCTTGTGTTGACCCATTCACGTAGTCTATGGTATTTAATCCTTGCAACATCTCTGGGAGATGGCTGTCCTTGATCTTCATGCTTCAGATGAGGATCCTGAGACCCAGAGAGGAAAAAGTATGCACTTGGCCTCATAAATCTGGTGGGTAGGAGACAAGATTCCAATGCCTGCAATTTGGAATCCAAATTCTGTGCCCTTTCTGATACATTGCAGTAGCCTCTGGAAGGCAGAATATGTTGTAAAAGCACATTGGCACATCATGTGCATCACAGCATGTGCAGGTGAGTGGTGCCTGTGTTTATTTCCCCAGCTCCCTAGCACTAAAGGTCTGATCTTAATAACTTCTACCTCCCTGGGGCTCAGAGCTCTGTCTTGTATGGCACGGCTATTCATCAAATGTCAATGTAATTGACTGGCTCGTGGATTGACTGCTACCAGACAGGATGGACAGCAGACTAGTTGATGCTTGCCCTCCACGTGGTCACAGATGAACAAGTTTATGAGATCCACTTGTATCAATTGAGGCATCAGGGAAATGAGTTGACATGAGGACAGCAGTGAGCTAGATCACAAAGCAGAGACTGAGAAAGGAGACCAGCAGATGGGTCCCATGACAGCAATCCAGAATGTCAAACCAAAAATGAGCCTGGATCATAATGGACAACTTAGGGCAGAGCAGAGAAAACATAAGCTCTGGAGTACAAAAGGACCTAGATTCAAATTCCAGCTTCCTGGCTAGTGCTGTGGCCTTGGATAGGTACTTAACCTTTCTGAACCTTAGCTTCCTCACCTGGAAACAGGATAATGCCACCCAAGTTTTGGGGTTGCTGTAGAGATTATGATAATGCATGTAGAGTCTATGGCACATAATAGGTGCTTGGTAAACTATGGATATTATAAGTTTTAGGGGCAATACCTCTGATAGAATGATAAGATTTCAAAGATATTATTTTGCCCAAAGTGCCCACACTACTAACATTTATTTCAGAAGTCACTAGGAAAGCAGCATTTAGTGGTTGTTATGATTTGACTCTGGAATGTCCCCCAAAACCTCAGGTGCTAAAAGCTCAGAGGTGGGGTGTGGCTGGAGGAGGTGGGACACTGGGGATGTGACCTTGAGGACTTTAATCTGTTCCTGGACACTTCCAGTCTCTAGTCTCTGCTTCCAGCCGCCATGAGGTGAGAACTGCCTCCACCATCCCCTGAGGCCTTGCTGCCAAGCAGTTTCTGCCTGGGAGTCAGCCAATTATGAACTAAAACCTCTAAAACTGCGAGCCAAATAAATCTTTCTTCCTCTAAGTTGTGCTTGTCAGGTATTTTGGTCACTGACTAAAACAGTGACCAAAAGCTATTTAAGCTGACTAAAACAGTGGTGGAGTGCCATTCTCTAAGTCCACCAAAACCCACCACTGCCACCCACTGCCGGTCAGACATCTCCCCCCAGCCACAAAACCCCCGATCATCTTACAGTTCCATCTTTCTGTATTACATGACAGGGGATTTAGAAAAACAAATGGCTCAGGTGGAATATGTATTACTTGGGTATTTTTAATAACTAGCAATTAAAATCTCAAGAAGGAGAAAGAATCAACAGGCAAGCTTTCAATGCACCTACTGAGGCTCAGCCACAAGAAAGGCAGACTCAAGATATTCCATGGACAGCCGGTTTCTGGGTTTGGAGCAGCTGGAGAAAGTCAGCCTCCTGCAAGTTTCTCAGAGTCAAGGAAGGAGTTTACAAGCAGAGTCACAAATGTTCATTACTCTGAGAAATTCCAGCATGCAGTGTATACTCTGCTGTCTTACAGTCTAAAGCATAGCAAAGATTTACTCATTGTTTCTAAAATTCCTTAAATCCTTTCCTTCCATCCCAAAGTCTGATGTTTGTAGCTTGAAGTTTGCAAGATTTCACTTCCTAGGCACCTGGTTCGACCTCCTATAATTGTCCCAGCACATGTATTTGCCTCTCCCGAGGAGCTTGCTAACGCACAGGGTCAATTCAGGAGGCCTGGGGCAGGGGCCCGGGACCCTACATTTCTAACAAGCTCCCCCATGACCACTGCTGGTGTCTGCACACTTGGAGTGGAGAGGCACAGGGAAGCAAATGACCCTAGTACTTAATGTTCATCCAAGAGAAGTAAATGTTTGCAGACTTTTCCTCTCCACTGAGCTTTTTTTTTCTGTAGATGGAACTCTTAAATTAGGCTTGAAAATTAAAGAACCCTATTTAATTCAAATCACAGCAGAGAAGAAAATTTAGAGAAAATAAATGACTTTGTAGTTATTATGCTGAACCAGGTTCAGCCATCTTCACTGATGCTACAAAGGTCCCTGTCCTCTCCTTACAGTCCCCTGGGACGCTGTGGGTCAAGTCCCTGAGCCTCTACACCACCACCCCTTCCCTGGATGGCCTGGCCCTAAGGAATCTCCGCACCCAGACAGCCTGCTTCAACACCCACTGACTACCCAACCCCTGTCTCTTTGCTTGAGGAGGAAAATACTTTTCTTTTCCACTTGGTTGAGATGGAAAAGAAAACGTCTCAAGGAGGAAAAGCTTTGGGGGCTCCACAGCTTCTCCTCCATGGCCCATGTTCCAGCAGCCTGAGCCAAGGCAATTTCTTCAACACCATGCTTCCCTGGGCGTCGTGCAGCTCCTGCTCCTTGAACTGCCTTTGGTCTCTGACCACCTCTTTCTTTGTGCAATGTGATGCTCCCACTCACCCAGGAATGTGCACTGGGGAAGCCCATGGGCACCCTCTGTCTCAGTCCACAGCTGCCCCACCACTGCTCACCTCCCACCGTCAAACTCCCAGACCACTGTGAGATGCTGAAAACTATCAGACAGGATCGGGAAGACTTCGGGTTAGAAACGTGAGCCGCTGATCCATCTCTTCTCCCAGCAAGGGCTTGCCCCCGTGTGTATGTCTATGCGTATGTAATGTGTGTGCGCCACTGAGAGTGTGTGCATGCTCAGTAAATGAGAGGCTGAGAAAGTGACATCGTCCAAGAAATCCTTGAAATGGTACAAAAAAAAAAAGGATATGTGGGGGATGAACTCTGAGTTCTCATCCCGGATCAGGCAGGAACATCCTGCAGAGTCCCAGAAATCAGCTCACACTACCCCTCACGCACCTTTGCCTACATTTCAGCCAAAAGTAAGCCCCCCAGCCCGGTCCTGTCCCTGGGTCAGTGGCCTGTCCTTGCTTCCCATCTCCCTGTGTTCACTCCCAGCCCCTCACATGCTTGGTTCTTTCCCAGGGAATTGTTTCTGAACAGCATGGGTGCATCCTCCCTTTTATTTTTACCCTTTGCCCACTGCCTTTTCGAATCATGGAGATAGTAGTGTGGGACCTGTTTCAAAAATTTGCTTTAGTTTCGCCAAGTCACGTTCTCTGTCTGTGTAATCAAGGTCAAAGTTTTTGACACATTTCAACGAAAACTGTGGAAGAAGCTTAGGATGGAGGTTACTCTGAATGCTGTGCCAGCCCAAACTTGAACTTGATCATGCAGGCTCCTCACGGTCTCGGGTTGTCTCTGAGAATCTCTTCAAGCACTTCTTGGACCTCCACTGAGATTTAGATTCAGCAGGAATTTATTGAGCACCTATCACCCGCAAGACTTTTTTTTTTCACATGATCCACTTAAATCGGCCATAGAAGATAGGTATTATTGTATCCTTCCCACTCAGGAGAAAACATAGGCTTAGGAAATTCAAGTGTATTGCCCAAGATCACACAGTTAAGACACTGCAGGGCCATAGTTCAATCCAGCTCCCTAACTTCAAACCCAGAGCTTTTCTCATTCTCAAATGGTATTGGTTTCTCACATCAGAGCCCCACAGCGGCTGATTCAATGCTGGGCACAAAGAATATTTGTTAAATGGATTTATCTTTGCCTTGCATTTATGCTTTTAGGCACGTGAGCAGAGTCACACTGACTTCTTATTTAAAGACTGCAACAATTTAATATAATTTTTTTGTATTGAGACGTCAAAGTGCAGCTATATTTTAAAAAGAGATTGAGACCAAAAAGTTTCAACAGATAGACCAGGATCATTACTAATGCCATGCACATTCACAGAGATTTCTTTTCAAAGAACTTAAATGTGGAGGCAAAAGCTAGATGTTAAAAATCATCTTTCCTGAGAAACCGGGTCTCAGTGTGAAAAATAAAATGAGACACAGGCGACTCAAGACATCTATTTTTGGTGCAAAACCTTTTTTTCACCTGACAGATTTGTTTTGAAATTGGTTGTAAGATAATACATGTATCAAAGAAGTAAGAAAATATGGGAAGTAGCACTGGCTACATGGTGGCTGACTTAACAAGGCTTCGTTCTGCCAACTCTCTACATGTTCCTTGAAAGAATTAACTTTACTTTACCCATCGTGAACCCCAAGTGCATAATTATTGGATGAATTAATAAACATACATATCCAGAAACTATTTTATCATATGAATCAAATATTTTTAACAGAATTTAAAATGAACAGAAATTTAAATTATTTCCCTATATCCCTAAAGTGAGATCCCAGTTGCTCCACATCCTTACCAACTTTGGGAACTGTCAGACTTTTTTATCTTAACCATTCTAGTGGGCATGAAATAAATCTCACTATGGTTTAAAATTGCATTTTCCTGATTACTGATGATGCAGAAATCCTTTCTATGTGCTTATTTATGCATCTAATATCCTCTTTTGCAAAGTGTTTGTTCAAGTCTTTTGCCCATATTTTTTTAGTCATCTTTTTTTTTGTCAATTTGTAGGAAACCTTTATATATTGTGGATGTGAATCCCTTGTCAGATGTATGCATTGTTAATATTTTACCCCAGACTGTGGTTCATTTATTCTTGCAAAAGCATATTTTTTTTACAAGCTTGGAGACAAAGTCATATACATCCATTAGACCCCAGCTCAGGGACAAGAAAGCTCAAGTTCAGGCAGAGTATCTGAGAAGGCTGCTCCCCCGAATACCTCAGCATGAGATGTCTTGTCATGTACGGAGGGAGAGTTTCCAGTTTGCATCTTGTGATTTTCAAGTCTGTCCAGAGAAGCTCATATTCATTGGGCCTTTGGAGAGGGTCACAGGACACATGGCCCCAGTGAGGACAGGGTTTGCACTAGGAGCAGCACCTTTGTAGGGGAGGAAGGGAAAGAAGGAGAGGCCCATGTGCACATGAGTCCATGCAAATAATACTAAGTATCCAACAACCAGCACCCAAGGAAACCACAAAGGACAGCAAACCAAGCCTCTACCAGATACTTCCACAGATATCCGGTGTCAACCCACGTTTGTCTTCCTCTCTCACACTGTCCAAGACCACATCACATAATGATAAAGGAGACAAAAGATGTTCAATGTCACGGCTAATGCAGGCAAGGCCAAAACATAAATTTTTACAACTTAGTTTATTCTCTTTACCAATGTAATGCCTGCTTACTATAGAAAATTTGGAAAATAACCAAAAAGAAGAGAGAAAGGGGGGGGGAGAGAAAAGAAAAAAACCCTCACAAATCCCACTCCCCGGTAATAAACATTTTAACATTTTTTTTTTTTGCGGTACCAGGGATTGAACCCAGGGGGGTTCTACCTCCGAGCTACACCCCCAGCCCTATTTTTATCCTTTATTTTGAAACCGGGTCTCACGAAGTTGCTGAGGGCCTCACTAAGTAGCTGAGGCTGGCCACGAACCCAGATCCTCCAGTCTCCGCCTCCCAAGTACTGGGATTACAAGCATGCGCCACCACACCTGGCCTTAAAATTTTATTTTTTATTTTTTTTGTGTGTGTGGTACTGGAGATTGAACCCAGGGGCATTCTACCTCCGAGCTACACCCCCAGACCTTTTTTATTCTTTATTTTGAAACAGGTCTCACTAAGTTGCAGAAGGCCTCACAAGTTGCTGAGGGCCTCACAAGTTGCTGAGGCTGGTCGCAAACCTGCGATCCTTCTGTCTCAGCTTCCCAAGTACTGGCATTACAAGCACATGATACCACACCCAGCTTAACATTTTAACACTTTAGGGCACATCTACTTAGTCATTTTCTTCAGCATATATATGCTGTTTTTTGTTTTTAAAAAGGAGCTGATAGAATACATACTGCTTTGCAATCTGCTTCTAATTTTTTTTTTTTTTACTGTGACTCTTTTCTGTCCTTGCACTATCTTCTATTACATAATGTTTAATAGCTGGCTGGTTCTCAATTACATTGATGCAGCATGGTTTACTTAACCCATTTCCTTTTGCTGAACATTTACCTTGTCTTCAATTTTTCACTGAAATGCAACACTAGGGTAAACATTGTAATAGCTGAATCTTTGAATGTCCAAGATTATTTTCTTTGAATAAACTTCTAGAGGTGGAATTGCTGGGTCACAAGGAATGCAGATGTTTTAGGTTTGACACAGCTTACACGACCACTCTCCCATTTAAAGGAAAAACCGAGCTGGGGGTGTGGCTCAGTAATAAAGCAATTGTCTAGGATGCATTAGGCCCTGGGTTCCATCCCAGCACTGCAAAGAAAGAAGACAGAAAGAGAGACAGACAGACAGACAGACAGAGAAGCCTTTTGTATTTGTACAGCAAGTATGCAGCAGGCATGGTGAGGGGCTCCAGCTGCATTACCTCTCTTGCTTGGGATGACCCAGCACGGGTAGCATCACCCTCATTTCATAGAGGGGGTCCCCTGGGGTTCTGCAAGGTTCAGGCGCATGGCTACCACGTGGTAACTTGAGATCGGAACTCAGTTGTATCTGATGATAAATCCTGTGCTGTTTCCAAACTTCACCCTCTCAGCTTCTATTTTCTGCACTAGAGAAGCAGACTAAGGCATTTCTCAAGGGCATTTTACAAGGGGTCTGTATTGTAGGGAGCCAGGGTGAGGAAGGAGCTGACTGCTACAGTGATACTGATACTTCAGTGATGTAGTCCAGTGCTGGGGGCGGTGGGGTTGCTCCACGTATGCTCCTTCCATCCATGACTCCCCTTTACATCCCTGAGGGTCACTATAGGAGGGTTATTTGGGGGTGGCAGGGGCAGGCCTGAAAGTGGCGCATAACCCTTTGTGCTCATACTCTGTCAGCGAGAACCCACTGATGTGGCCACACTTAACTGCAAAGGAAGCAGGGATGTCTAATGGCGCTATGAGCCCAGGAAGGAGAGAACACAGATACTAGTATGCAGTGGCACTGTCTGTCACAGGGTTGAAGGCAAATGGGTTTTCTTCCCAGCCTTTGGTTAATCAGAAAAATCTAAGAATCCCTCACTAAGCCCAATACAGAAGTCCAGGGCAGAGCCCTGGGAGTCAACCTCCTCTATTCAGTCTGTGATAGTCAATCTAGTTTGTCAACTTGACCTGATCATGACACACCCAAGATCATGTGACTTTGGGTGTGTAACAGCAGATTAAACAGAAAGCCTGCCCTGAATGTAGGCAGCAGGATTCTGATAGGTACAGGACTTAGATAAAAGAGGGAGAAGCCGCGTAGAGCGCTGAGCGACTCTTTCCGAAGAAAACACATCTGCTCTCGCCTGATATCGTCGGCCTCCGGCTAATAGAACTGGAACTTCGCCGTTTCTCTGAAGAGCTTCTTGATCTTCTGCTCTCGTCTGAGATCGTCGGCCTCCAGCCCTTCAAACTGAAACTTCACCATCATTTCTCCAAAGAGCTTCCTGATCTTCACGTCTTGGACTGGGACTGAATTAGTGGTTGCTCCGATCCTAAGACTGCAGCTCTTAGACCGCTCGACCAGCTACTGGTTCCTCTGACTCTCCACGTGCAGTCAGAACTTGGGACTACATTGCTGCAAACTGTAAGCCCATCTGATAAATCCCTTTTTCAAATATACTCATTCTGTGAATTCTGTTAATCTAGTGTAGTGAACCCTGTCCAATACACAGTCCCAGTTCTGTCCTCACAAGCTGTGTGTCTTCAGTTACTGAAGGCTCTCTGTATACACAGCGGCATAGTGAATGCTAAGCACTCAAACCCTGGAGTCAGATCACCGCTGTTCAAATTCTGGCACTGTCACCTGCTGGCAGTGTGACCTTGGACGAGCTACTTAACCTCCCTGTGCCTCCATTCTCTCATGTGTGAATGGAGCTCATAATGGAACCTGTGACCTAGGTGTCGGTAAGGATTAAATGCTTGAACCTGTAAAAGCTCTTAGCACAGCGCCTGACACGGAGCCAACCTCATCTACGTCTTGGCTGCTATTGTTAGGCTTCTTTGGGCCAGTTTCCTCCTCTGGAAGGTGGGGGAGACATACTTCCTGCAGGGCTGTTGTTGGATGAAGCAAAGTTGTTTGTGGAAAGCACAGCCTGGCATCTGGCCGGCCCGGAGAGAGCCGCTCCCTGCATGGCAGCGGCTGCTAGACTCCCCCACGCGTGCAATTCATCAAGGTTTGCCGGTCACAATCGCTGTGCCCTGGGCGGCTGTCGAAGGTCACTGGCGACAATCCCGGGCCCTCATTCAGTGTGGGCAGAGAGAAAAGCAGTCTCCAACCAAAGCGTTCACCTCCTGCCCCATTGTGCTCAGAACGTGGCGTGGCACGCACATTATCCCACTCCCAGGACACCGTACCCTTCCCCCTCAGCTCCATTCAGAGCAGATGAAAAGGCACTGCCTTTCCCAGCTGCCTTTCTGAAATATTCGCCCTGCAGATAGGGATCCCAGCGCAGGAGGCAGCTCCTTGGCCCTGGGGACTTCTTCCAGCTATGGTTCCACCTGGGAACTGGGCAGTAGCCGGGGATTAGTCCTGGCCGTCACCCGACAGAATGGCATAGGACACACTGCCTGCAGCTGCTTGGAGTCTCTGGGCCCTGCCCGGTGCTGTCACAGCTCCTCCAGGGCCCCTTTAAAAGGAACCTCCTAGCCGGGCATGGTGGCACACACCTGTAGTTCCAGTACTAGGGAGGCTGAGACAGGAGGATCGCAGGCTCGAAGACAGCCTCAGCAAGTAGTGAGACTCTCGTCAAACTAATGGGACCTTGTTTTGAAAGTAAAAATAAAATAAGGGCTGGGGGTGTAACTCGGAGGTGGAATGCCCCTAGGTTCAATCCTCAGTACCACACACAAAAAAGGAACCTCTTAGTCACCTTCCTATTCTCCCACTTCCCTTTCTCTATGAGCCCTCCAACTTGGATAGGCATCTTAGTTCAGAATAGCTCTTGGCACCAAAGAGCCCAATGACCCCATTGCCCCAATGCTAATGTTCAGTTCACTTATACCCAGTGGTATCCTGTACCTCCCCATCCCAGCTCCCAGGCACCAGCCTGCTTGGAAGCCTCAGCCTGCCACCACCTTCACCCCCTGACCACTGCTTGCTCCCAACCCCCTTCTCCCTGGACAGTTGGTGGCCCTGAGCTGTCATGTTCCCTGGAAAGAGCCAGGGTCTCCCCATCTTCCACAAAGTGTACCTCGTTCTTGCCAATGGACCATAAACAAGCAAGTTCTGAAAGTTTGCCAACCCCTGCACTACATTTTTCCATCTACGCTTTCATTCATTCATTCACTTAAATATTTACATAATTAAATAAAAGTGTAAATTAAATATTTACTGAATACTCGTGTCCAGTACTGGGCTGGGTGCCAGGAATACAAAGTCTAATAAAGCACATGCTGCCTCACAAAGCTCCCAGTCTGGGGAGAGAGGGACAGAGAAGACAGGGACCAGGAAACCAGTGATGAAGGATGGAGTGATGACTGGGGGGGACAGAGGACAGAAGCCCCCAGCTTGAGGGGTCAGCAATGGCTGTCCACATGGGAAGAAGTCCTGTAGAGCTTTACAGGAGAATGGGACTCAGTTATGCACAGGCAGAGCAGTCAGGGTGGGCCTCTCAGCAGCAGAGAAAGCACAGGCCCAGGGATGGGGGAAGCAATAGCAGGGACCCACTGCTACCCATATAGAACCACTAGCGTCTATTGTTCAGGGTGCAGAGAGGAAGGAGGCGAGCTGCAGACGGATGGGCTGGTCCAGGTCATGGGTACAGCGTGGTCCGCTCAGCCCGGTAAGCCCAGACTTCCCTGTCTCAGCACTGACAATCCCATGTTCCAGGGATACTGGGCAAAGCAAGGTGGTTGGTCACCTACTAGATTGCTCTTTGTCATGCTAAGGAACTTGGACATTTTGCAAAGGTGACAAGGAGTCAGTGGAAAAATCAAGAGCAGGCAAGTGATATGATTGGGTTTGTATTATGATTTATACAGAAAAACTACTCCTTTTCTTTTGCCTTCCAAACAGTGGGTACACTTGCCATGCACATCCCCTGGAGCATGACACCACGAGGCTTATAATTCACCACCAGAGCTTTTCCATGAAATGGAGGGTCCCACCACTTCCTGTTGGCCTCCTGTCCTGGAAATGTCATGGGGGATCCTGGAGACCAGAGCTTTTCCCTCCTGCACACCCCATGCCTCATGGTAACGTACTCATAAGCACTCTGCTTCCCATGCAGCCCAGGAGATCACAGAGCATGGACATTCCCGAGAGAGAGAAAGCTGAAGCATGCAGTGATTTTCCCAGAGCACTGTTTCTAGCCAGTGCCCTCCAGACTTTCTGAGCCATGGAGGTGCTATATCTAATGCAAGGGGATAGCAGCACCCTAAAGAAACCCAATATGGAGAAAATCCTACTCTAATGAGCTTGACAGATACCAGCATTGCTGTGTTGGGTTCAAATCTCATTAAAGCTGACTAGACTATTGCCAGAGTGGAGAGATTTACTCTATTATTTATTAGTTTTATTTGTTTGCATAAAAAGATTAAAGTTACATGGTTAATTGCAAGTAATGCAGCAACAACAGGGGGTGAGGAGGATTAGACAAAGTTGTTTTGCACGAGAGTCTGGAAGGTAAAATCCATCACGGTGGAAGTCATCCCTTTCACAAATGTAGTACATGATACTAATTATATATGTCCATAAGTATAGACACTAGCGCTACCCAAGATATTTATTTAATCTGTTTAGGGATGGCTTGTTAAGTTCTTGGTACTGGTGGAAAGGCTTGCTTCCCAGGAAGCGCTGTTGGCAGGTGGCAGAGAGCTGGCGGCTGGGCACTCTGTGCAGACAGTGAAGCAGTAAGAAGGCAGATCAGGGTGGGGGTGGGGTGTGTTTCGGAGGAAAAGCAGGCAGACTGAAGTGAGATGCAGAAAAGCCCCCTCTGAGAAGTGTGTGCTGGGCTCTGTCAGCTCAGAGAGGTTCTAGGGCAGGAAAGAGTCTGGGCAGAGATGGCTCAGCCCAGCAAGCATGGGCTCCTGTCGAGACCCGTCCTCTCTCATCCTCCCAGCTCTGCCCCTTCCTGAAGAGCAGCCACCTGGGAATCTGTTCAGAACACAGCTAGGAAATGCAGAGAAGATGGATATTTTCCAGTGAATCAAGTGTGAAGTATGAGCATGAATTTCCTCCAAATTTCACTTGGGATTTTGCTATTCCTATCATTGCTCCCGGCATCCTTTCCCCCAGGCTGCCCCAGGTAAGAGGCCTTGCTCTTACTCTCCAAATAGTTCTCTCTCTGACCCCATTTGCTTTTCTACTTCATCTGCTCCCTGAGTAGCTCTGCACCCAATCACCGAACCTCTGTATGCTTGCTCCCTGTCCCTGCTCCCTCCAGCCTGTCTGGCCTTTGCCACACTAAACACTGCTGACGCTGTGACTACCAGCCTCAGGGGTCTACAGAGCAGACCTCACCTGCCTTCTCATAGTCCTCCAGATAGTCATCTCCCTCCTTTAATAGCCATCTTGGATAGACACATCTCCAGGAAATGCCTCTACCCCTGCCCCTACTCTCACTGGGGAGGGAGTTGAGAGGTTGAGTAATTTGCCCAAGATCACACAGCAAACAAGGAGTGAAGTCAGGGCCTGAGCACAGACCCATGGAGAAATTAGACACGCTTAACTCCCTCCACATTCTGGCCACTGAGCCTGGGGCTGGAAAAACTAGAAGAACACAACATAGCCTCTGCCCTCAAAAAGCTCAGGGTCTGGTGTGGAAAAACACACTGCCTCCTGGACGCCGAAGTCCCGGAAGCCACAGCTCCCTTAGTAGCACCTGTGCATGTGTGCTGATCACCTATTCTTTTGGAGCGGACCATCAAACTCAGTGTCCAACCCATCTACCACTAGACACCTAGAGGCTCTGGTGGATACAGAATCATTTTTATAAGGTGGTGTCTCCACTGTGAGAGATGCCCCACCCACCCACTCAGCTTTCCATCTGCCATTTCAAAGACCTATCCAAGCAAGATGCTTCCATCAGAACCAGCCCTATCATAGCCAATAGCAAGGCGCTGCTCTTTATTAAAGGTGCATGCTGATTCTGCGAGCGGCGCCTATCAGCGATTCAGCGTGTGCGCAGCGCACCACCACCCTGTATCTGCCAGGGAACTGATAAGGTGCCTCTTGCTGGGCTCTGACAAGCAGCAGCATGGGAGGATGCATCAGAGGCCCCACTGAGCCAGGGGCACGTTGCCAAGGAATAGACTCGGGGGTGGGGAAACAAAGAAAACCAAAACAGTATCTCAATGCAAGGGGTGAACACTGGAAATGAAAATGTGGTCGGCACCCCCCCCCAAAGAAAACCTACCCAGCCTCTGTTTTCTGCTGGCCCAAAAGAGTTCATTGCAACTTGGAAGTTAAAAGATAAATGACATGTGCAGGGGGGCTGGGGGCTGGGGGCTGAGAGCAGAGCGGAGGGGGAGAAATGTGTTTGCGGGACGCATCACTTCACTGCACAGGAAACTTGTCTCATACAGACGCTCTATGAAGCCTCTCTCCTCTCTCCCCAGAGAGGAGCTGTTTGTTCGGGCCTCAGACAGCTCTGCCTTGTCAAATGCTCTCTCCCCTCATCTTCCACCTGCTTCCCTCCTCCCAGCCTCACCTCCTCAATCCATTCAAAAGCCTGCTCCCCAAATGAACCTTCACACACTTCATTCCACTGGCTAGGTTCAGTGGAGCTAAGACCCCCGACTCCCATCTCCGTCAGCTTACACCAATGAGCATGGCTCTTCTGTTTCCCCAAAGGAATGAAATAAAATGAAAATCCTGGGAGGCCAGGTGGAATGGCAGAATTGTTGTCCTGGGAAGGAGAGCCGGCTTGTCCTTCCCAGTATATGTATTTTAACCTCTGAGGGCCTTGAGAATCTTGTCCATGCAATGGGCATGAAAGTATTTTTATTCTGAATATCCAAGTCATCTTTTGGAAACTGCTTCCACCTCAAAGACCTGGGATCAGACCAAATCCATGATCCCCCATCATTTATTCACACCTGTGTCAAGCCAGGCACAGAGCTATGTGCTAAGAACATGATGGCTTCCCCCAAGAAGCCCATGGCCAAGTGGAGACTCAGGCATGAAAATATCCAAACACAGTAAGTGGGACCACGTGTTACAGTCCCGGGCTCTGCGGGAGCTGGGAGGGGTCCCTACATCAGCCTGGGAACAGAAAGAACAGAGCAGGAGAAGAGATGGAAATGAAGGCTATCCAGGCAGAGGGAGGAGCTGGTGCAAAGGCGTGAGGCCATGGGAAGGCATGGAGGGGCGCCCTCCCAAACTCCCCAACAACACTCCTACTGCCAGGCTTGCTGCTTCCTTGGGACAGTGCAATCCACACTTTTAAGCCTTGTCAAGATCCAACCCCTTAGTATCACTAATGGGAAAGCAAGACTTGGAAAAATAACAAAGCTTGTCCAGGGCCAGAACCAGGTCTGCTGCTTCTTGTCTGGGGCATCTTCCCCATGCCATGCGTGCACAGCCTTCTCCAGGCCACCTTGCCACTCGAGATTCCCTCAATGGGAGTTTCCTTCCTGCTTTAGCTGGCCTCTCCCTCACTTCTTTCTTGACAACTGTCCTCAACTAAGAATGGCATAAGGGGTGGCCCAAGAAGTGGTGCACAGAAAACTAGAGAAATAGATGCTTGTTAGACACATGTACACATCAAGACTCAGTTCCAGTGTCACTTCCTCCAGGGAGTTTTTTCCCTGACCACTGCCTGCCCCAGGCCAAGTGTCCCTCCTTTGTTTTTCCAGAGCCCAGTGCTAATTTCTGAGCACTTATTTATCACACTTTAATTATCCATTTACTTACTGTCTTCCCTGCCAAACTGAGAGTTCCAGAGAGTATCTGGTACATAATAAGTTCTCAATGAATAGTTGTGGATGGATGGACGGACGGATGGATGGATGGATGGATGGATGGATGGATGGATAAATCTATTTCTTTGAGAAATAGTGTGAGATTGTAGAAAGAACTTGAAGCAAATGAAAGAACTTGGAATCAAATCCAGCTCCGCCACTCACTAGCAGTAGAACAGTAGCCGAGTCTTCATTCCCTCTGAGCCCCCATCCCATCTTCTGTGGCAGGGATTTCTACGTGTACTGATCTCAGAATTTTCATGAGATTTAAATGGGACAATCCTTGCAAAGTTGCTTTGTAAATTGCCAATGTGCAAGTGTTATCTGTATTTACCAGTTAGGATGCTTTGCCAGCAAGTAGAAGAAACACATTTCAACTCAGCTTTAACAACAAGAAATTGCACTGCATCACATACCTAGGATGGTACAAATAAGAAAAATTTTGAGCAGAGAACAGCTAAATAAAATAGAAAGCAATGTTTTTGTAAACACAATATTTTTCTTAAAAAATCTCCCTAAACTTTTCTTTCCCCCTGTGACATTCCTAGCTTTAAACCAGCAAGTGCTGAGTGGTTACCTCCCATCTGAAAAAGAACAGAAGACATTTGCCTTTAAGAAAAAATTCTGTGGCTATATTATGGCCATTTGTTTAAGCAACAGTTTAGACCCATAGATATTCAATTATTTTGCCTAGTCTCTTCCAAAAGCCCTTCAACCTCCCAACCAAGATATTTATAGTGATATTTGTGGTTTTAATAAAAATGGATCTTGTGAGGAGAAGCTAATAAAATGATCATAAACACACACCCCCTACCATCACCACCAGAAGATAAAAAACAAGGAGCTATAGGAGTGCCAAGTGATAATAACACAGGATTCTTTTGTCGAGACCTTCAGGGGTAGTTTAGTGATTTATTAGGTGGAGTGGCAGGATCGGAACATCCTCGCCGATGAAAGCAAGAGGTTTTCACACAATTTTGAAGATCAATTCAGGTCCATCCAAGACCTGGCATCCAGCAATTCATGCAAAGAGACTACAAACTGTACTCCTGAACAGCACTTGCTGATGGATCTCTCTAATATCTAATTTAATAGGAAAGAGAGACTGGGAGAACAGTAAATCTAGACCGATGCAGAGCAAGAGCTGAGCTCATGGGGGAGGAGTGGATACCGAAATTCAAGCTCTAGGAAAAGGACATTTCCCCCAAGAAATCTGCTGCAATGAAAGGGGCACCCACACATTGCCCATTCTCTAGCTGACTGGTCTCTCATTTGTTTCCTGGTCTGTGCCCAGTCCTCCTCTGGGATGAATTTAGACACATTTGATTTTGAGTGACTACAGCTAGGAAACAGAGTTCTTACAGATGTCTCCCACCATACCCTTGTGGGAAAAAGAGCATTTTACCCAAATTTGTGGAACTGTCCTCAAGTCTACGGGGATTATAGAAAGAACTGTCTGTCATAGACCAAGTTAAACAATTGAGTATTTACTGGGTGGCCACTGATTGCCAGACTTAGGCCAAAATTTGGAAAGCATACAGAAATATAAGAAACCATCAAGCCAGGCATGGTGGTGCACGCTTGTAATCTCAGTACTTGAGAGGCTGAGACAGGAGGATCTGGGTTCGCAGCCAGTCTCAGCTACTTAGTGAGGCCTCTGCAATTTAGTGAGACCCTGTTTCACAATAAAGAATAAAAAAATAGGGCTGGGGGTGTAGCTTGAAGGTAGAATGCCCCTGGGTTCAATCCCCAGTACCGCAAAAAAAAAAAAAAGAAAGAAAAACCATCACAGTCCAAGAAAAGCTTTCAATGTGGCCAGAGAGGAGGATGTCAGTCTTAGTCCTGGACTTAGTCCTGGAGGATGTCAGTCTCAGAGGCTAGACCCACCAGGTGGGGTTACCCTGTTGTCAGAAGCCACATTGAGTCATAAGGGGCAGATATAATAACATTTGGTCTCTGTGTGCCTGAAAACTGTGAATCAGAAGGCAGGTGGGGCTGGGGTCTTGATAAAGGAACATAGGGACAGGCTCAAGTCCAAAGAGAAGAAAAAGCCTTTCAGGGGATTTGAGTGATACAGGAGAGATCCAACTGCTGGGTGGACCAAACAGTTGGGGAACAAAGAAGGGGGAAGTGTATGCACCCTGGATGTAGAGTTTCTGAACTGTCCTGGGTTTGTGGTATTCCCAGTTTAGGTTCCCTAATAATCAAAAGGACAAATGATTAAAGAAAAAAAAAAGTTGATCCGGCTTGCCAGCTCCAGTTGGATTCTCTTGGTGTTTCTTCCTATTGTATGGTTTAAGAGATGGATATGTAAAATATACTTGCATAATTGCAACATAAAGATTCAAAACAACTAACTTCTTCCAAAGCATATGATAACTAGGGATTCCCCCAACTATGTCTCCTCAGAGACTGCACCATGGTGCCTGGGACCATCCTGTCAACTGGCAGATCTCCTACAGCCACACAGCAGGCACTACTGCAAGCCATCCTTGAGTGAGGACAGTGATGTGGGGATTTTAAATGAGTAATTATCTGTAAAACCTTTTAAGAAAAATTCTCTTTGGATGCACCAGGTATTTAGATGCCTAGATAAAGACACTGATGAAGGCTAACAAAAAGATTAACAACAAGATTGTGTACACATAATAAATAACAGGAGAGCAAGGTTATGTGAGAAGTCAGAAGAGCATGTGTTTTGAGGGAAAAAACAAATTGGGGATACAGCTGGTAAACTATGGCCATAATACATTATGGCAATGGCTAAGAAATGCACATATTAGCTGGGTGTGGTGGTGCACGCTTGTCATCCCATTACTTGGGAGGCTGAGACAGGAGGATAGTAGGTTCCCTGCCAGCCTCAGCTACTTAGTGAGGCCCTCCGCATCTTAGTGAGACCTTGTTTCAAAATAAAGAATAAAAAATAGGGCTGGGGATGTAGCTCGGAGTTACAACGCCCCTGGGTTCCATCCCCAGTACCGCAAAAAAGAAAAAAAGAAAAAAAAAAGAAATGCACATACTGAGTTTTGCTATCTGGACAACCAAGAAAGACCCATCCTTGCTGTAAATTCTAAATTATTATCAAAATAATTCAAATAACTCAATGCCTTATTTTCATATAGGTGATTTTTTGTGGTATCGGGGATTGAACTCAGGGGCATTCTACCTCTGAGCTATACCCCTAGCCCTTTTTATTTTTTATTTTGAAACAGGGTCTCACTCAGTTGTTGAGGACCTTGCTAAGTTGCTGAGGCTGGCCACAAACCTGTGATCTTCCTGTCTCAGGGATTACAGGCGTGAGCTACCACACCCATCTCATATAGGTGATTTTGATTAAAGCTATCACACCCTTTTTGAGAGAAAAACAAGCAGGTGTAGTATGTCTTTCCATCTCCATTTCCTCATCTATAAAACTGGGAAAAGGATATCTACCTCCCATATTATTCTTTCATTCAACACGTATCAAAAAGTCTTCGAGCTCAGCCCACGTGCAGTCACATCTCAGTTACTGGAGGTACAACAGTGCATTTGTGCACTTTATGCCTCTGAGAGAGAGACAATCAATATGTGGATATGCACATAAGCATGCAGTGTCATTTTAGGTAGGATAAGTGCTGCAACAACAAAAAAATAAAGAAGACAGAATAAGGGGCTACAGAGTAGGAGGCGGGGTCCTGTCGGAGGGGCTGGTTAAGATGATGTGGTCAGAAGAAGTCTTCTAGTGGAGGTGGCCTGAGTGAAGAGTAAGGCAGTCATGGGAATATTGGGGAACCATTTCTCAGGCAAAGAGGGCAACAGGCGCAAAGACCTTGAGGCGGGAATTGAGTTCAAAGCTTCAAGGGACAGCAAGAAGGTCACGGCAGCCAGCAGGGAGAGTGGAAACAGAAGAGGCAGCAGAGGCCAGACCCTGAAGTGCCTTTCAGACATCTGGGGGAGAGGTGTGTGGCTCTTAAAGTGCACAGGAAGAATAAGACCCAGAAGCATGCATTTGGGGATGATCAGCATAAACAGAGAAGGTAAAGCCAAAGGGCTGGACAAGGTCACCTGCAAAGTCTTAGAGAAGTGACAAAAGGACTCAGGTCTGAGCCCTGGGACACTCAGCATTCAGAGTATGAGCCAGCCAAGGCCACTGAAAGGGGGAAACCATTAACATGGTAAAGGGAGCAAGAGGGTTTGAACAAGGTACAGAGTTTGTGGGAAGGATACCAGGTATTGTGTGAAGGTCTTAACATCAAAATATTCATTAGTATGTGCAACCTAGGGAGTAGTGGGGGCACACAAGGGACTCTGGTTGATAATGGAGAACCCTCAGTGGGGCAAGGGAAGTGGTACAAGGGAAGGGGAAGGGCAAGAAAGAAGCAAATCAGTGGAATTACTATCATGAACAATATGTACATGTGAAAATATACCAACATCATTCTTGGTGCTTCATACGGGTGGGGGGAGGTGGGGGGACACTAAGGGCTGTGTGCATGTATGTTAACATCAAATAGATATTCATTGCTGTGTAAGACTCCAATGCACCAATAAAAGCACGTTAAAAAAAATGTTATTTGCCTCCCCTAGGTTTCAAAGAAAATTAGGTCCCACAGTATTTAAAATAAGGAAGATGAGAGAAAAGAAACCCTATTCCCCCACTTGGGTAAAGAGGAATACAGTAAGACCAGTTAAAGTTAAAATTAATATTTTCTAGAAATCCTAGCAGTGGAAATGGCCAAATGCTGTGAAATGATTAGAATGTAACATTGATAGAGCCAGGAGGTCCAGAAACCTGGCTTCTGTGGCCATTTCTCAGTCTTACTTTTTATTGAAACCTCCCCAGTCAGGTCTCTGCTGTCTCATGGAGGTGGGCAGGATTTCAGAGTTGGATTCAGCCTGCCTATTTGGAGCCAATGTGTCTTACGTGCTACTCTTCAACACAAAGGAATGGGTACCCAGTGTTGGAGACCACACTGCTCCTCTCTGTGGGCGCCCTGGACATCCGAAGGGAACACTGCCAGCCCAGCTCTGTTGTCCTTCTGAGCCAGCCAGAAAAGAGACCTCGCTGACAGCCACTTAATACCCAGGCCACGCTCCATCTGAAGAAAATGCAAACCCAGCTGTCATTTAACTCACAACAAATGTGGACCCTCCAGTGGCGAGCTGAGTGCAGGGGGCAATAGAGAAAGCTCCCAGACCACGGAGGATAAAGGAACCTAATGGAAAGAGCCAGAAGAATCCCCACTTGGCACTTTTCAACTGGGGCGGCACTTGCACAGTCACTGTCTCAAAAGATGCTGGGGCATAAATAATGATGCCATCAACAAGGGAACTAGAACGCAGAGGGTCGGGAGGGACCTGCCTAAGCGCATAGGATATATTTAGTAGTGAGCTAGAATTACATCCAGGTCTCCCGGTTCCCCGCCTAAATGAGATTTAGAAATAGGTATGTATAGGTGATTCTGCGGTGCTTGGATTCACAAAGCAGAATTAGGCAAATCAAGTTGTGGAGTTGGATGGCTTCCACTTGAATCCTGATGTAGTAATTGCAAAACACTGCAAAAGTAGCTTTTAACCACCCTAGCCCCCAGTTACCTCACCCAGCAGTGCCCTCCTTATTCTAGAATTATGGTAAAAAATAAATAGGAGAATGTAAAACACACAGCACAGTCCTGGACACACAGGAAGTGCTCGATAAATGTTAGCTTCTTTCAGTAGCAATAACAATGAGATGCCCAAACCAGACACACGCAAGACTTCTGTCTTCAACCATCTTCAACTGTCTGATATTTGAGTGACCTTGGGAAAGTTGCTTCTCTTTTTGGATTATAGGTGTCCTTGACTGTAAAATGGGGAGGGTGATTAAACTATATTCAGTCAGGAAGTGGAAGAGCCTAGAGATTCAGAATGCAGACCTGGCACCAGGCAGTAAGGATTTGAGTGCATTTATTCTCTCAACACTGCATTGTTCCATTGGGGAAATGGAAGTAATAAGTCATACCTACCTACTGGATCTTTCTGAAAATTATATTAAATAATGCATGTAAAGGCCTCAACACAGGGTCTGGCACATGGCAAATGCTTGATTAGGCTTGGTCACTGCAGCTGTTCCCACTTCCTGCAGTTCTTTTCCAATGATGGCAAAGAGTATAGAGGTCAACTTCTTATGTGACATTGACCAAATCCCTTGCCCTCTGAGATCCCCAGTTTCCCCATCTGTAAAATGGAGGCTTGGACTAGAAGGTCTTAAAGGAACTTCCACCTCTTAGGCTCTAAGTATAAGGCAGCTCAGGATCGAACAGCCAAGAAAACACCCCCTTCCCAGGGAGGCATGGAATCCTCCCAAAACTCAGAGTTGGAGAGACCAGCTGGCTGCTGTTACACAAGCCTCAAAGCCATATCTCCTGGCGTGTGTCCCCTTAACATTAACTGTCAGCAGAGCTGGCCTTCAAAGCAACTGCAAATGATGTATCTGTGCACAGTGGGGAGCCAGCAAGCACGGGGCGCCATGTTCCCCTCTGTAGTTAGACAAGTCCAGGCTTGGCCAGGCAATTTTAGGACACACAAAAAGTACTAGAGGAAAAAGACAACTATTCTTCTCCTTCCTTCTTTCTTTCCTAAGTCAACATTCCACTCCAATGTTGTAATTATTCTCTTATGTCACACAAAATATGTAGCAGAAACATTTGAGGAGTGGGCAAACACCTGCCTGAAAGCTGGACCATGGGGGACCCTTTCTGCTCAGTCACCCAGTATCAGATGACGTGCTCTCACCTGCACAATAGCTGGATGTGGGTAATTAGAATCAGACTCTGCTGAGGAGTTTGAGAAAAGCTTGCTGGGCAAAATGTCACACTGTGGCTTCCTCTCTCCC
This sequence comes from Glis glis, assembly GCA_004027185.1. Lineage (NCBI taxonomy): Eukaryota > Metazoa > Chordata > Mammalia > Rodentia > Gliridae > Glis > Glis glis. Next base: position 45,659 of record PVJS01008495.1, read on the forward strand.
CTCTATCTCCCCAGACCAGCTCCATGGAAAGGCTTGTCCCACAAGAAGACTTACCCATTTCCTCATTAACCATTCTTTCACCCATTCAGGCCAAATTGGTATTTGATGCAACAAGGAAATGTGTGGAGTACATTATTAATCGGGCTCAGCAAAGGAAAGGTCACAGGGGTGACTGGCACAATTATGGGATATGGACAATGGGCCAATCGGAAGGCGAGGAGGAGAGGAGGGGAAATCAATGGCTATGAAATTACTATGGAGGGTTAGGAACAGTTGGAAGCAACCAAAAGGCTGATATTCTGCCCAAACCAGACACACGTGAGGCTTCTTTCTTCAACCATCTTTAACTGTATGTTATTACTAGGGAAACTTTTTGGCTCCAGGGACTCAGTATAGAGAAGGAACCCGGAAGGCTGCCACAGTAACGAAAGCCACTCCATTCAGCCAATCTGATTGGAAATTTATCAGACTGGTTAGAGCTCCAATAAGAAAAGAGATGTCAAGTTTACCACCAAAGGAAACTGGACTTGTTGTTCTTTGATTTCCTGATGTGGCTGCTCGATATTCTCAACAGCCTTAAGAGGACATGGGTTTCCAAGAGACTTTTCCAGATAGCGGGTGCTGGGGTAAGGAAACGGCCTCTGAACTGCCTTAACTGAGCATTGATTCTTCAGAATCAATGTGCATTTAATTCTATAATAAAGTGGTAGTGAGCCATCTAGAAGATCTCCCTAGGGCACCCAATTCACAGTCTCCAAGGAAGTCGCAAAAGTTTGCAAAGAATAGCACACCAGAAATGAACCACACAGCATTAAAACCCTCAGTCTCTGTGAACTGGCCAGGCTAAGGATTTCTTTTTGAAAGGAATCACATTAAGTGATAACTACAGAGAGAACTATCCATCTTGTTTATCCAACACAGAGTAGACCAGGCAGAAATGAAGTTGTGGTCATTTTATAAAGGTTTTTAGATGATTAATCTGAATCATCAATGAAAGCTTTCATTAAATTGCACCCTAGGAATTGATTTGCAATGGGTCGTTCCAATGTGCTATGCAAAGTTGCTGTAGAAAATTAGTCATCCTAGACTCCCTAAAGAATACAGACATGACATCCGGGCATCTGTTAAGTTTGCTCAAAAACATATGCGAGCCTTTTTTTTAAAGAACCATAATTACATCCTGCTGAAACCTCCAAGGACCCTGCTAACTGCCTTTGTATTACAACATCCATTTCCCACTTAGGAGTCTCGGCTCTGCTATTTAGATGTGCCTTACAATCTGCTTGCCCGTCCAGCACACTTTCTCAGCTATAGCCTGCAAACTGTCAAGTCCTTCCATGTTCAGAGAACTTGGAGGAAGCCAAAGTTGTAAGATGGTGTATATGTGTCCTTCATTAAGATATGACCAGAAATTTGGAGCTTACAAGGACTTCAGCGTTAATCCAGGCCAAGTCTCTTGTTTTCAGATGGTACCACTTGAAGATCAGAGAGGGAAGTGGCTTGTTCAATGCCACACAGTAAAAATCAAAAACAATATATGGTGTAGTGATTAAAAGCTTAGGCTCTGAGGTCAGACAACCAATCCATGCTCTGTCACTTATTTGCTGTGTAATTTTGTGCAAAACACAACTTCCCTGGGCTGCATGTCCTTTATTTATAAAATGTGAACCATTAAGTGCCTGGTATGCAATAAATGCCCAATGAACATTAGCTGTCAGTATCTTTTTCATCTTCACAAACATGACCTCATTTAATTCTCAATACAATCATATAAGGGAGGCAGGCTTGAGGTTTCCAGCCTCATTATACAGACAAAAGAAAAACAAGGCCCACAGGTGAAATGACTCTTCCCAAGCCACACACCCTAGCTCCAGTTTCTTGTACGCCTGCCGAAATAGACAGGAGGGGGTGTGGACCCCGTACCGCCCCGTCGGCTTCCTCCGCTTCCTCTAGAGATGGACAGGGAGGCTGGAGGAAGTTTATTTGTCTGTGTCAGGAGCAGAATTAGTGTGGCTGCTGTGCTAAGACTTGGAATCCTGCATTGCCTCTTGGTCTAACCGGCTGGTCCCTGCCCTGGGGGAGGGAAGAGAACGGCCGCATCGCCTAGCCTGCTCCTGGACGTTGGGACACATGTGTGTGGGAAGGAGGCATATTACTTCAGGCTTCTACAGCATATTTTAAAGCTAACATCAGAGTACTTGTCAATGTGCCATCAGCCTGCCCTCCTGACCCCCAAATCTGGCCTTTGGGAAAATCTAATTGCCTGCTCAGAGTGACACCGGAGCCATGTGAGTGATAAAGTTGTAGACAGCCACTCTGTGATTATGTGCCCTAATGGAAGGGCAAACGCACTGAATGAATGCAGGAGTGAATGAATGAAAGTGCCTCAGAGTTATTTATTCTAAGCTCTGGAGTGCAATATAGTGATGTCTCCATCAACACATCTTCTGGGAACTCAGTCCCTGTAAGGACATCAGCCAAGGACGGGGTTTCAAGAGAGCCACGAGGGCTGTCCTCAACACAGACCCTAAACCTCAGGCTTCTCTGGGCCTCATTCAGGAAGGTTGTCTCATCCATAGGGCCCACAAGGATGGACACACAGCTCACGAGGTGGCTGCAGTCTGGGCCCCTGGGAGAGACCATCCCAGTGGGGGGCAGAGAAGTCTCCCAGAGCAGATGGGCTGGGGTTCTGCCATCCTGTCTAGCAGAGCCAGCGGGAGCTTCTCTAGGAAAGCCACCAGCAGGAGCACCTCGTACCCTTGGTATTTGTTCACTGATTCATTCATTCTTTGGTGATAATTCCAGGAGTACCTACAATGTGCCAGACAGAGAACAGAAACACAGAAATGAGGAGGGCTTGGTCTGAATCCTCGACAAGCTCAACGTCAAGTAGGAAAGACAGGGGAGCAGCTGCCCACAGTATAGTGTGACACGTGCCCACATGGAGGTCAGCTCAGGGGCCCTGGAAGCATGGGGGACACTGCAGGGGAGTAGAATTGGGGGGATGGGTAGGGAAGGCTCCTCGGAGGAAGTGACTCCTGATGTAAGTCTTGAAGGCAGACACAGACCCACAGCGTCAGAGGATGGTTGTTCTTGGCAGAAGGAACAGTGTGTTCAAATGCTCAAAGGCTGGGAGAGCATCCTGAGGGACTGTGCCCAGGTAGTTATAAAAGACACTGTGTGGCCTGGAGGGAGTGTGGGCCCTGGTGCTACCTCTCTGAGCAGGGCAATTCTGGGCCTCGGTGTCTTTGCCTGCATGCTGATGACTCTGGATTTAAAGATTCAAACATCAAAGGAAATCCGGAATCCATCCTGACCTGAGAAGCCTCTCTGGACAGCCCCCAACAAAGTGAAGAGCTGACCAAGGCGCTGCCAGAAACACCCCGGCGGATATCACGTGGCAGCTGTTAGGCTCCAGCAAGTTGTCTAGTTAACGTTTAGGAGTGGGGGATCGAGAGGGGAAGGGGCAGCGGGGGCCGTCTCAGACCCCGCTCTCACCATGCACATCCTCAGGGTCCTCTTAGTATCTCTCAGCCCAGTGCTCTTCTTAAGACGTCCAAATCCCTGAAAAGTGCCATTTCTCATCATTTTACAGATGAGAAAAGTGAGGATCAAAAAGAAGCAATTGAAGATGGTTCCATTGTCAGGGCTGGGTCTATGATTTCATTTGGGGTCTGTTTGATTGCAGACCCAGAAAGAATCACACCCCTTTACCTCCACCCACCACCAGAGGTTCTGGCAGACCCATCTCAGGGACCTGAAGCCTTTCCACAATGCGAACCCCCACACTTTCCTCCATCCAGGGGCTCCTGGTATGCTCCTCCACACACTGGCCTCCCAGGAAAAGCTGCTATAAGAACTGAGCGGAAAGAGGAAGCAAGGGCAGGCCATCCCCAGCCCTCTTGCTATCAGCCCTGAGCCCCAGACCTGGGGGTTCTGCAGAAGGGCACGGTCACTGGGCACAGCTGCTGCCTCTCTGTGCTGGCCAGCACAGGGCTCTTAGGAGCCAGGAGCTGTCCTGACGTCATGCTCAATGGTAATTTGATGCTCGATGACTGCTCCCTCTGCACCCAGCTGGGTCCATCATGCTGGTTCAGGGGAAAGGTCACCTCCCCAGGGGAAGGGGCCAGGTGGAGCTCTTTTGAGTGGCTGCTGAAATGAGAGATTATTTTGATTATTGACATCTCCCACAAGACTTCCCCATTCTTAGAGCTGCCCCCAGCTCTCTCATTGGCTGCTTCTAGAATCAGGCCCACTTTCGCTTCCTGCTAAGAGAGCAAAGGTGACTACCCCTTTGGGGTTATGCTCATTCTGGGAGGTATTAGCTAGCGGAGTGTTAAAAGCACAAGGCCCGCTGGGCTTGGTGGCACACGCCTGTAATCCTAGTGTGTGGGAGGCTGAGACGGGAGGATCGCAGGGAAAAGGAAAGGAAAGGCCTAGGCTGGACGTTTATTTCTCCCAGAAGATAAACACTTATGAATAAACCTTTTAATGAGTCATGGACACATGCGCTCTATAAAACAGTTCTAAGTATCAGCCAAACACAAAATTTATTTGAATACAGTTCTAATACAGCAGATTTGAAACCTCTTTGAATCCACTGAATGGTTGCACAGTGATACCATGACTTCAGCTCTATTCAATTCTGGAGGACAGAAAACAAGCCTGCAGCCGAATCCCTGTCCTCCAGCATCTTACAATCTAATCATCGGGACACAACCACTGTCATCACCATGGTGGCTGCTCCGGATGGGCATGCACTGAGCGCTCGCGGCCTCCTTCCACTCACATGATCGCATTTCATCCTCAAATAAGCCCAGGATATAACAGCTGGAGTGTTTCACATTTAACAGAAAAGGAAGTTGAGGCACACAGAGGTGAAGTGCCTTTATGAAGGTCACTGAGCCAGGATTTTCATGATTTTTGTTTTGTTTTTTGTTTTTGTCTTTCCTTTTGGTACTGGAGATGGAACCCAGCGTGTTGCACTTTGCCACTGAACTATATCCCAGTCCAGATTTTCATGATTTTTGACGTCATAGAGGGCACTCTTAACCAACAAAGGAGTCAATGAAATCCATGTGCCAGGGAAGAAAGAAAATAGAGAAGAGGTAGGGAAGGTTTCAAGTGGATGAAATGTGCGATGAATCTTGAACAATGGCTAGGGGTGACTGGCTGGAGGAAAATGGAAGGGTAGGTGAAGGTGGGTGGATGCCATGCTTCCCCCGGAAAGCAGGTCCCATGTGTGATGGCCCGTACACAAGTATTGTTGTCTGTGTGCTGCCATCCATAGCCCTGAAACTTGGGCCCTGAATACACCTGGAAAATTGCCTCTGCTGGGATCATGTCTACCTCATTCTTACCCAAAGAGGGAAAGAGGGGAATGTCTTGCCCTCTGAAGGAAGCTCAGGTGCCACAAATGCTAACAGTTTTTCCAGAGATGATCTTAGAAAAGGAGTGGAGGAGCGAAGATCAAAATATTGTTGTGTGGGTAAACTTGACTGCACAGTGAACAAATTCATGAAAAGTAACAAGAGGTGGATGTTCTGTGTAAAGTTGTCTAACTAAAAGAATCCCCTGGTGGCATCACCTGTAAAGCCACCCACTTCATATCATTGTAAATGGGCCCTTGCCAGGCGTGGTGGTGCACACCTGTTATCCCAGTACCTGGGAGGCTGAGACAAAAGGATTGCAAGTTGGAGACCAACCTCAGCAACTTACTGAGACCCTCAGAAACTTAGCAAGTTTCAAAATAAAAAATAAAAAAGGGCTGGGGGTTTACCTTGGAGGTACAATGCCCCTGGGTTCAATCCCCAGTACAGGAAGGAAAGAAGGAAGAAAGGAGGGAGGGAGGGAAGGAGGGGATGGAAGGGGAGGGCAGGGAAGGGGTGAGGAGGGGAGGGGAGGGGAGGGGAGGAAAGGGAGGCAGGCAAAAAAGAAACCTTTAACTTCTACTCACAACACAAGACGTTCACGTATGCGGATAATTGTTGTACTCTCACGCTGGCATCTGCCAGTTCCAAGTCCCTATGCTCTCCTTGTGGTCCTGTGTTCCAACTAATGTTGACCTCTACTGTGTGTAGGGGTGCCTGGGCTAGGGGCAGGCACAGTAGGAATGCAAAGATGTTATGACAAGCTGCAGGAGCCAAAGCTTGCACATAACTGGAATCATATTTGGAAGACAGGGCACAGGCAGGGTGACACTAGCTGCTGAAAGCCAGGCAAGGCTCAGTCGGCTTGAGAAGATGAAGTCTGGCCCATGCATCTGAGGAATAAATGGGTGGGTATCCCTTTGCCAGGAAGCAGCCTTCCTCTCATGGGGAGGAAGTAGTGGCAGAGAAGAGCACTAGCTATGGCTTCCATGATATTGCCATATAATGAGAACTATATATTTCGTCTCTCTGTCCCTGGCTCCTGGTACAGAGATTCTAAAGCCCTTGGAATTTCCTAAGTGATATGTTGAGAAAAGCGTCTTTTATTATTTATTATTTTTTTAGTAGTTTGCAATTTATATTTTGTTATTTGATACGGAGATGGCTCTTGGTGGACCCCTGGATAGCTCCTGGGTAGGAGTTGGCTGCCAGAGGAACCAGTCATATGATGAGAGGGTTGGAACTTTCAGCCCCACTTCCCAACCTCTGGGAGGGGAGAGAGCTGGAGATTGTGTGAATGACCAATGATCAATGACTTAATCAATCATGCCTATGTAATGAAATGTTCATAAAAACCATAAACACATCTTGGTGTGGTGGTGCACACCTGTAATCCCAGTACTTGGGAGGCAGAGACAAGAAGATCGCAGGTTGGAGGTCAGCCTCAGCAACTTAGCAAGATCCTGTTTCAAAATAAAAATAAATAAATACAATTGTGCGGGGGTGTAGCTCAGAGGTAGAATACTCCTAAGTTTGATCACCAGTATCACCACAAAGAAGGTGAAAAAAACATGAACAATGGGGACTGGAGAGCTTCTGAATTGGCAAATACTTAGGCGCTGGTGGGGTTGTGCACCTGGAGTAGGAATGGGAGCTCTGTGCCCAGTCCCACAACCTTACCCTCCATATCTCTTTTATTTGGCTGAGTTGTAACCTTTATAATAAACAAGTAAGGGTAAGTAAACTGTTCTCCTAAGTTCTATGAACCATTCTAAGAGATGATCCAATCAAAAGAAGCAGTCATGGGCCAGGCGTGGTGGCGCACGCTTGTAATCCCAGTACTTTGGGAGGCGGAGACCGGAGGATCTGGGTTCGCAGCCAGCCTCAGCTCTCTCT